>QXTE01000090.1:0-13995 GCA_003942145.1 Platysternon megacephalum
CCGGTTTGTGAGCAGCAGGTCTAGAAGAGCTCTGCCCCTAGTTGGTTCCTCCAGCACATTCCCACCCCCACGCCCCCTGCACCCTCCGGCACGGAGCCCATGGGTCATCCCCGCCCCCACGCCCCCTGCACCCCCCGGCACGGAGCCCATGGGTCATCCCCGCCCCCGGCACGGAGCCCATGGGTCATCCCCACGCCCCCGGCACCCCCCGGCACGGAGCCCATGGGTCATCCCCGCCCCCACCCCCCCCTGCACCCCCCGGCACGGAGCCCATGGGTCATCCCCGCCCCCACCCCCCCTGCACCCCCCGGCACGGAGCCCATGGGTCATCCCCACCCCCACGGCGCCCAGCCCCCTGCACCCCCTGCCAGAGAATCCACAGCCCATTCCCCCCACACACACATGGCGCCCGGGCCCCCTGCACCCCCCCACCTCCCAACCCATGGCCCCCACAGAACATATGGCCCATCCCCTCCCCCCCACAACAGAGCCCATCAGAGGCCTGGGGGTCCCCGGGAGGGCACAACGACAGCTCTGGACTGGGAATTCGTGGGGTGGTGCTGGGGGCAAGTCCCTGGGGGCGTGGGGAGTGCCCAGGCCGGGCCTGCCGTGGGGCACCCCCTGGGGGCGTGGGGAGTGCCCGGCCCTGGGCCTGCCGTGGGGCGCCCCCTGGGGGCGTGGGGAGTGCCCAGCCCGGGCCTGCCGTGGGGCGCCCCCTGGGGGCGTGGGGAGTGCCTGCCCCGAGCCTGCCGTGGGGCGCCCCCTGGGGGCGTGGGGAGTGCCCGGCCTGGGCCTGCCGTGGGGCACCCCCTGGGGGCGTGGGGGGTGCCCGGCCTGGGCCTGCCGTGCGGCGCTGCCGTGACCTTCGGCGCATGAGAGATGGCTGCAGCCTGGAGTTAATTTCTCAGTCGAGTGACTCCATTGATTCATGGCCGGGACGCGGAGCCAGCGCAGCCGCTGAGTCAGCAGCGCCCGCAGCCCCCAGCCCTCCCGCCGTGCCGCAGGCCCACGGCCAGGCAGCCCCCGAGGCCCTGCTGGGGCAGGGGTCCCCTACGCAGCGCAGGCCCTCTCCCCAGAGCCACAGCACTAGGGTCAAGCTGCGGCCAAAGAGAAGGGAGGGAGGGGGGAACCTGGCGTATTCACAAGCAGGTGCATGTCCCAATACCCCCAGCCTGGCACTAGGGGCGCTGCTGGGCGCTGCCCCCGTACCCTGGCCGTGCCCAGCCTGGCGCCCCCCGTACCCTGGCCGTGCCCAGCCTGGTGCCCCAAGACATGGCGCTACCCCCGTACCCTGGCCGTGCCCAGCCTGGTGCCCCAAGACATGGCGCTGCCCCCGTACCCTGGCCGTGCCCAGCCTGGTGCCCCAAGACATGGCGCTACCCCCGTACCCTGGCCGTGCCCAGCCTGGTGCCCCAGGGCGTGGCGCTGCCCCCCGTCCGGTGGCCGTGCGCGGGCCGCGGCCCCCCGTACCCTGGCCCTGCCCAGCCTGGCGCCCCGGGGCGTGGCGCCGCCCCCGCACCCTGGCCGTGCCCAGCCTGGCGCCGCCCGTACGCCGGCCGTGCCCAGCCTGGTGCCCCAAGACCTGGCGCTGCCCCCGTGCCCTGGCCGTGCCCAGCCTGGCCCCCCCGGTCGTGGCGCCGCCCCCGTACCCCGGCCGTGCCCAGCCTGGCGCCCCAGGGCGTGGCGCTGCCCCCCGTACCCTGGCCGTGCCCAGCCTGGCGCCCCGGGACGCGGCGCTGCCCCCGTACCCTGGCCGTGCCCAGCCTGGCGCCCCGGGGCGTGGCGCTGCCCCCGTACCCTGGCCGTGCCCAGCCTGGCGCCCCCTGTACCCTGGCCATGCCCAGCTTGGTGCCCCAGGGCGTGGCGCTGCCCCCCGTACCCTGGCCGTGCCCAGCCTGGCGCCCCCCGTACCCTGGCCGTGCCCAGCCTGGCGCCCCGGTGCGTGGCGCTGCCTCTCTACCCTGGCCGTGCCCAGCCTGGCGCTCCCGGCTGCCCGTCCCTGCAGGGCACCCAGCCCTGGTCACGGGGGGTCTCTGTGCTTTGGGCCCACTCATGCTCTGCCAGGCCCCTGGCCTTGCCGGGTGCCTCCACCTCTGCCCTTGGGGTTCTGGGCCCTGGGGCATTGAGCTCTGAGCTGGGGCAGGGACCCTCCTGGCCTGGCTTTGGTGCTGCTCTCGGAGTGTCTGAAATCGGGTCCCCCAGGCTCCTTGGGAAGGGCACAGGCCCCCGTCAGTGGGCTCCCCCCTTGTTTTTCTGAGCAGCGGGGGCCATGTGGCCATCAACCTGAACTGCTCACCATGGATCCGTCTTCCTGACACACCTAATTACCCGGGTTGCAGCTGCCAGCACGTTGCCTGTCCCTAAATCAAGCAGTCCCATTACTCCTGTCGGCCGGCCGGGCGGCCGCGGGCCCTGCCATCGATTTCCCTCCTCCCCTGTGTGATCTACAGGCTCCGCACCGCTCACCTTAATGAGTTCATTCTGCCGGGCAGGCAGCCCCTGCCCCCACCACTGGGCACCTGCCCCTGCAATGCGAGTGGGGGCTGCGGGCCGGGACTGAGGGGCCCCAGCAGGGCTGGGGGGCTCAAGAGAGCAGGGCCTGGGTGCTGTGATCTCCCCAGGGCAGTACAGTGGGGGTTCTGCAGGGCGTGGCAGCCCCCCCGCACGTTGCCCCCTGCCCGGGCAGATCCACGCTGAGCCGGCCCGGCCCCTGCTCCTCTCCCTGGCCCCTCCCTGCCCCCCTGACCCTCTCTCTGCCCCAGGCCTGGCCACCTACACGGACAAGCTGTTTAAGTTCCGGGCCGGGCGCTGGGAGGACCTCCTGAGCGACGAGGTGAACCGGGCCGTGGCCAGCCGCTTCGCCGGGCGCTCGGTGGCCTGCGTGGACAGGGCGGTGAGTGGGCAGCGAGCCCGGCTGGTGGCCCTCGGGGCTGGGGACGTGGGCACAGCGGGGTCATGGGCGGGGGCTTCCTTACCACCCAGGTCAGGCTCTGTTCCCCAAACTCCCCCCGGTCCGCCAGGCTGTCGCTGGGTGTGCGGGGACGAGGTGGCACTTCCGGGCCTCTCCCATCCCAGCCTGAGCCCTCTGCCCCCTAAGTGCCCCCCCATTGTTGGGGGGTGAGGGCCCCAGGCTCCCTCCAGGGCGCTATGTTTCTCTCTCCACCCCCCATCCCCCACCCCCTTGAGGTGTCAGGGCCCTGGAGCCTTTCCCGGCGTTGCCTCTTGCTGAGAAGGTGCCTGTGGGGTGATTTATGCTCCTGTCACCAGCTCTTTCTTCTTCTTCCTCCTGCTGCTGTTTGTTTTCCACCGATTATCACTAAATCAGGGCCCAGCTGCTGCAGGGGAACAAGGGGAGGGGGCGGGGGAGTGTGGGGGAGCAGGGCCTACCCAGGGGGTGGGGCGGGGTGCAGAGCCAGGCTGTGAGGTGTGGGGGAGTGGGGCCAAGAGGTGGGGTGGGTGGGGTGGGGTAGTAGGTGGCAGGGGAGCTGAGCCGCGAAGTGGGAGGCTTGGGGGTCAGGTAAGGGGAAGTGGGGCTGTACCATGGGGTGAGGACTGGGGAGGAAGGGGGTTGGGGGAGTGGGGCTAAGCCATGGGGTGGAGATGGGGGCAGGTGGAGGGGAGCGGGACTGAGACGTGGGGGGCAGCGGAGTAGAGCCGTGGTGCAGTGTGGGAGCCGGGCGGTGGGGGGGACGCAGCAGGAGCATTCCCAGCATGCGGGGGGCAGCCGGACAGACACCGAATCTTGGCAGGTCCGGGCCTCGAGTGGGTCCCCAGGCTCAGCCCTCGAGCGACTGTCCCAGCCGGGCTGGGGGCAGCGAGAGCAGCACGGACCCCCGGGGAACAGCAGCCGAGCGTGGGGCCCGGGGCCCTGACCACCCCCAGCCGGGCTGCGGGGCTCTAATCCGCTCCCCGCGGGGCTGGCCAGAGCCCGCAGGCTGCAGTGCCGCCACTGGGGAGGGGGACGCCCCCAGGACCCTGCCCCCGGCCCAGGCGTGTCCATCCCGGAGCAGCAGGGGAAGCCCCTTCCTAGGCCTGCTGCTGCCCCAGCCAGGGTGTCGCAGCCCGTGCAGCTCTGCCCTCACCCACCTGCCCCTTGCCCACAGGGCTCCGGCCGATACGCCATCTACATCGCCAACTACGCCAACGGCAACCTGGGCCCCCACGCGCTGCTGGAGATGGACGTGGCCGCCAGCGACCCTGCCCGTGGCATCGTGGTGCTGACTGACGTCGCTGCCGAGGCCGGGGTCAACAAATACACAGGTCCTGGGCAGCCTGCGCGGGGCTGAGGCCTACGGGGAGGGGAGGGGGTGCTGTGGGAGGGGCCCGTGGGGAGGGGCCTGCGGGAAGGGGGCGGCCCGTGGGGAGGGGCCTGCGGGAAGGGGGCGGCCTGTGGGGAGGGCCCCACGGGGATGGGGTGCTGCGGGAGGGGCCCGTGGGAAGGGGGCGGCCCGTGGGGAGGGGCCTGTGGGGATGCCTGGCCCACATGGTGCTGGGGCTGTCTCTGGGCTGGGTGACAGCACCGTCTGTGACTCCTGCCCAGGAAGGGGGGCTGCATGAGGACAATCCCCAGAGGGAGGGGCCTGGAGCCAGGGCTCCCCCCGCCCTGGTTGGGAGTCTGGGCTCCAAGGTCTCCCCCTGGGCTGTCTTGCTCCATCTCCGACCCTTGCCCCGGGGGTGCCTGGTCTCAGCAGCAAATCGCATGGGCAGCTGGTTCGCAAGGATGGCGCATGCGGGCAGCTGCCATGGCTGCTCCGTGGGCATTGGGGACAGCGTCCCGGTGGATTTGCCCATGGCCGGCCCCTGCACTCACTGCCTCTCCCGGCCTGTCCCTGGGTACCCGGGAAGGCCTGGCTCCTCGGGGTTCCCTCTCAACCTTTCCTATCCAGCTGGAGAGGGGCAGGGGCCAGGGGCTGGGCCCCCCAGAGCTGGGGTTGGCTGTCCCTTGCACCAGACCTGCCAGAGCCTGGTTCACAGCCGCTCCGACCTCCCGTATCCCCCTGGCGCTGGGGAGCCCGCGGGAAAGGCCGTGAGTGTGGGGGGCCGCCTGGGGAGATGGCAGGTGCTGAGGGGTAGAACGGGGTGTCGCTGTCTGGAGGCGCAGACGCCCCAGACCGGTGGTGGGGTCTATAATTAACTTTCACCAGGCCAGTAACAAATGTGGACTTTCAAGTCCTACAACAGTCTTGCCGTGGAGTCCCAGATGGTCCCCTTGGGCTCTGCAGCCTAGCGCGCCCCCGGCCAGCCACCCGGCCTCATAACTACCCCAAAAATCACAAAGTCAAGCCACTCCCAGTCCCAGGAGAGCGGGCTTGTCCCTCCGATCTCACCCCAGGGACAGCCTGGGAGCCGACTCCAGCGAGGAGATAGACAGTTATCAACAGGCAAACAGCCACTCCGAGGAGTTTGTCTGATCCCGACGGTGGCAGAGCTGCAGTAATCGCCGCGCCGAGTGGCTTCCAGGGCTGACCCACGCCTAGCAGGGCTGGGATCTTTGCCCCTCAGGGTCCAGACAGCAGGAAAGAGCCTCAGTCTCCCCTTGTCAGGGATATGTAGCCCCTGCGGCCCAGAGCCCAAGCGGACAGGGTGAGTTCACGCGTAGGTCTCTGCCCCCTGGAGATCAAGGAGTGCAGTGAGCAGGAGGCCCTGCAATGCCGTGTTTGCTGCCGGGACCCCCTTGTGCGCGGGTCGAGCCTTCGGCTTGGGGATGGGGCAGTGTGACGACGTGGGGATTTCCCCTTGGTATGGTGTATGTGAGTCTTACTGTTTTGCGTGAATACTGTGTGCCTCAGTTTCCCTGGGTGCTGCCCCAATAGCTCGGTGGGGGGAATAGGGGTGTGTGACTTTGGCTGAGACCCTCTGGGGCAGGTGAGGCTGCTCCAGCTGCCTGCACGTAGGCTATGGCCGGTGCCCTTTGTAACCTGAGACCCAGGAGGGGGATGCGACCAGGTGACTCTTTGCCTGGGAAGCGAGACAAAGACAAGGAGGAGGACAAACGGGGGGGGAGGGTTGGAGGGGGGGTTGGAGGTGGGGGTCGCTGGAAGCTGGGGGTACAGGGCCCGGACTCCCCCACACTCCGTGACAGGGGGGTTGGAGGTGGGGGTCGCTGGAAGCTGGCAGTCTGCGTGGGGGGACTGGAAGAGGGGGAGTCCAGGCCGTCTGGCCCAAGACTCCCCAAGATGGACTTGGCTGAAAGTCACTGATTTCTGTGCTAACAAGCTCTGGGGCCTGACCCGTGCCCTGCTGTCCCCAGGCGGCCGGGGGGTGGCCGTGGGCCCCATCCTGAGCGCCAGCGCCTCGGACATATTCTGCGATAACGAGAATGGGCCCAACTTCCTCTTCCACAACCAGGGGGACGGCAGCTTCGTCGACGCGGCTGTCAGCGCTGGTGAGTGAGCGCAGGCGGGTGAGGGACCTGCAGCCGGCGGGGGGGCGGTGGCGTGGCTGGGGGGCCAGGCCTGGAGCCAGCCCTGGCGTTACAGGGGCCAGAGCGCCCGAGCGATACCCACAGGGCCCGTGGGGGGCCGAGCTGGGGACCCCGAGCGTGGGTCTATCAGGGAGCCCAGCGGCACTGACAGAATGGGACGGGGGGGGGGACAGGGCAGCCGAGCTGGCCCCGCTCTCTCTGGGGGGCGGCCGGCCGCATGCCACACAGAGCTGCCCGCGGCGCCCGGCCCAGGCAGAGATGGGGCTCCCTCTGCAGTGGGGTTGGGGGTGTCACTGTCCTTGGCCCCACTCCCAAACAGTCTCCTCTGCTGCCCTGCAGGCCTGGATGACCCCTACCAGCACGGCCGCGGCGTGGCCCTGGCCGACTTCAACCGCGACGGCAAAGTGGACATCGTCTACGGCAACTGGAATGGGCCCCACCGCCTCTACCTGCAGATGAGCGCCGGCGGGCGGGTCCGCTTCCGGGTGAGAGCCCCGACTCCTTCCAGCAGCCCCCTCTGAGCCCCCCCCCCCCCTCCCAGCCCTTCGATCTCCAGCTGGGGCGGGGGGGGGGGGGGTTGTGGCGGCTCAGCCTCCTTGCGCAGAGGCGGGGAGATCTCTGTCCCCTGGGGCGCTGGCTGTCAGGGGGCTGGATTTGCCATCGGCGTCTCAAATCTCCACTGATCTGAGGCCAGGCCCAGACAGCCAGGTGACCCCACCCTTGTCTCAGCCTGTCCTGAGAGCAAACAGTCCTGTCCCACCCACAGGGGAACAGCGCAGGGAAACTGAGGCATGCTGGACTCATAAAGATATCCCTTGGCACTGCCCGCTGTGCTGCCCAGCCCCCGTCGCTCCGTGGCCCTTCTTATGCTTATAAGAAGCACACGGGATCTTTTTCAGGGGAAAAGGCAACAGACCATGTTTNCACACACACACACACACACACACACACACACACACACACACACACACACACACACACACACACACACACACACACACACACACACACACACACACACACCAGTCAATGTTCTAGTTCCGGGTTCTGTTGGTCGCGACATGATGCTCCGGGGAAGTCTTGGCAGGACAAACCCAGAGTTTCATGGCCAGGCCCCCTGTGTATAAAATGATTTTCCTTCACTGGGACCAACGAGTGCTGCACCGTCATGCTGTAATCAATCGCCAATTGACGAGGGCTTGTTTTCTGAAATTGTCCTTCTCATCCTTTATCTTGTTCTTTCCTCAAGTCTCTCAGGGAGTTATCCCATGCTGGGTTTGATCACAGCTCTCTTGTCCCCATTGATAGGTGCCTGTCCCATCTTTAGAGTCGTCAATCTGCCCTCCTCTGACATCTCAATAGGGGCGTGTTGCAGCCTCCTGGTGCCCTTGCGTCTGTCTCTGGTGCTCCCTAGAACATCTGGTTCAGCGATGGCCTTCACACTTCTCTCTTAACACCCATTCCTCATTCACACACAACACGGAATGAATTTCCACAGAACATTTGAACAGGAACATCAAATTGCAATGCAGAAGAAAAACAATCATGGCTACATTATTATCTTATTATTCTTTATCCTTCACTCTAAATTATACAAAATACAAACAATACATCCTAGAACTACACCCTGACCCGTCTCTCCCGCAGGACATCGCCACGCCCAAGTTCTCCATGCCGTCCCCCGTCCGCACCGTCCTCGCGGCCGACTTCGACAACGACCAGGAGCTGGAGGTGTTCTTCAACAACATCGCGTACCGGGGCTCCTCCGCCAACCGCCTCTTCCGGTGGGGCAGGGTCAGAGGGCAGGCTGCCTACCGGGCGGGGGGCTGGGAGCGGCTCAGCTGGCCACCCAGGAGATGGGCACATGCCCAGGAGAGCCGGGGGCTGCGGCTGCGTGCCCAGGAGGTAGGGCGGGCGGGCGGACTGGATTCCGGTGCCCCTGGCGTGGAGCTGTGCTCTGTGCCCAGGAGCAGGAGGTGTGCCCATGAGAGCCCACAGGCACCAGCCGCTGTGACTAAGCCCTTTGCAATGTCATTATTAGCCCCTCACTCACTGCGCTAATGGCCTGGGTTCTGTGCAGCAGCCCCTCGTTAATTGTGGGGATTGATAGCACCAAACCGCTCATTTGTCCCGGGTGGATAGTGCCAAGTCCCCGCACAGCCAGCCCCATGGCCACGCTCCGGCCCCAGCCATTAGCCCGCACGAAGGCCCATCTGGCTCTGTGGGATCCTGGCAGTCTCTCCGGCAGGGGCTCCGAGCCCCCCGGCTGCGGCCTGTCCCTGCCTGGTGCCGAAGGAGACGATGCTGTGTGTGCCAGGCAGGGCTCCCCGTCGGGATGCAGCGCTGGCATAGGCTCTCGCCCGACACGGCTGCACCCTCTGCCAACCCTGCCCCTGGCAGCCCACGGACCCAGGGGGTCACGTGGCCAGCAGACATGGAGGGGCTCAGGCAGCCGGTGGGGTTCCGGGGCCTGGCTCTCACCCTCGTCCCCTGCCTGGCCCTGCAGGATCATCCGCAGGGAGCACTCGGACCCCGTCATCGAGGAGCTGAACCCAGGAGATGCCATGGAGCCCGAGGGCCGGGGTACTGGTGAGTCCCCCATGCCCGCACCCCTGCTGCCGGGCTCCCCTGACCCTGTGCTGCCTGGGGACCCCTGGGCGCTGTGGGGGTCAGTGGGGTGACACATGAGTCAGCGCTGGCCAGCAGGGGGCGCCTGCAGGGCTGGGTGGGGAGCTGCAGCCACTGCGGGACTGGGAGCGAGCGGGCGAATCCTGGGTTGGCTCCGGGTTGCGGGCGGCTGGATCGATGGCTCCATTGTCATCTCCTGTTTCTGCCCCCGAACAGCAGGGCCCCGGCCTGGCCCCTCCGTGCCCTCATGTGCCCAGTGACTCCGTCAGTTCCTGGGGGTTGGGGTCAGGGTGCTGCCCCCTCAGTGCGGGAAGCCAAGCCTGGCACAGGCCAGTGGCTGCTGACGTAAACCCACCCCGGGGACCCGAACCTTGCGGCTGGCTCCGCGCGTGCTGCAGGGCGACAGGCGGGAAAGTTGAAGAACCTACTGACAGGCAGCATGATCTAATGGTCAGAGCAGGGGGCTGGGAGCCAGGACTCCTGGGTCCCATCCCCAGCTCTGGGGGCTACTGGGCGTGGGGTGGATCATCCCTGCAAGGCTGTGGTGGCCTGAGCCGTTCCCCAGGCGCAGGCTGAGCAGGGGCTGGCGTGAGAGCCGGGCAGAGCTGGGCCGGGGAGGTGGGGGACTGTGATGGGGGCTGACGCCCCAGCCCCGCCCTGCTGTCATTGCAGGGGGTGCGGTGACTGACTTCGATGGCGATGGGCGGCTGGACCTGATCCTGTCCCACGGCGAGTCCATGGCGCAGCCGCTCTCCGTCTTCAGGGGCAGCCAGGTGCGTTGGGGCCCCGTGCTCGCCCCCTGGGCCACAGTGGGGCTTTGCTGTAAAGACTCTGTACGAATACTGTGCGTGCCTCAGTTTCCCCCGTCACAGAGTCCCCGGCTCGGGGCGCGGGCACCGCCCCGAATGAAGTCAGGCAGGGCTCCGGTGCAGGGCGGTTCCCCTCAGAGCACACGCTCCCCAGGGCAAGAAGCCTCCTGGGCGTCGCTGCTTCCTGGGTCTGACCTCGGAGCGTTCAGCCCCCTGTTCACCCCACCCGGGAGCTCCCTGCAGCGAGTCCCCCTGGATCGGACACCCGGGGAAGCCTCACCCGCCCCCCACTCCGCAGCCAGCAGTGACTCTCAGCCAGCGTGGGACACAGACGGGTTATTAGTCGCCGGGAGCACAGAAATCAGGGACATTCACAAAAGTCCATCTGGGGGGATCCCCCCAGAGTCCCAAACCAGGAGCCTGACTCGCTTCCCGCAGCCCAGCCTCAGACACTCCTGTTGCCCCTCCTCCGTCCTTTGTCTCTTTCCCAGGCAAAAGGGCCCCCTGGGCTCCACCCTTCTCCTTGCTCCATCTTGTCGCAGCCCCGACCATCCGTTGCCGGGTTACAGAGGACTTCGGCCATTATCTATGTCGAGGCAGCGAGGGGGAGCCACACCTGCCCACCGGGGTCTCAGCAAAAATCACAGCCCCTTGTCCCACCCCCTAGATACTTGAGTAATACATAGGGGAAACTGAGGCACACACCCAGTATTCAGAGAAAACATTAAGCACATTCCCACTGTGTCATTCCCCTTCCCCTCAGACGAAGTCTCTGGCTCTGCCCCATTCAGCCTGGTCCCTGGGAGTGTCTCCCCAGCCGGAGGCTCCCGCTCCCTGCGACAGTCTGTGACCCCGAGTCAAGGCTGGGGAGTGTGTGTCGGCTTTAGCTCCAGCCACACGTCCAGATCATCCCCCATCAGCACCTCTGCGGGTCGCTGATCCTGCCTCCTGGGCCCCTCCTTGGCCCCCATCTCAGGTCGTTCTTCACTGAGGGGCCAAACACCCCCCTCAGCGCGAGATTCGTGGGCACGAACTGTTCTGGGCCCACCCCTGGGGCCGTGCCAGCGTCACCTCAGCGCCCGTGTCCAGGACCTGCACTTCCTTCCCATCCACCTCCCTGGGGCCAAAGACGCCTGCTCCCTGCGGGCTGCCTGGCGCACCCTGTACATTGATCGCGCCCCCCCCCCCGCTGGGCGGGAGCTTCCTCCCAGAGCCACAGCCAGGCTGTCCCGTGGGGCGCTGGAGTCCCCCACCGGGCTCCTGCCGACTTAACCCTTCGAGGGTTCTGCTTGGCTGCTGCTTCCATAACCCTGGGGCGTTTTGCCTACAGAAATGACATCACCAGTCTCTGAGGTCCCTTGGAGGGGGTCGGCCGCATCCACCGTCACCCTTGATTTGGGCTTACCAGAGTCCTACTTTTGGGGCACCCCTGGGTGGCCCCTCTTTGGGTCCTCGACCTGGGCCAGTCCCTCCAGGTCTCTCCATGCCTAGGGTGACCAGATGTCCCGATTTTATAGGGACAGTCCCGATATTTGGGGCTTTTCCTTATATAGGCTCCTATTACCCCCCCACCCCGTCCCGATTTTTCACACTTGCTGTCTGGTCAGCCTACTCCATGCCTGGCCGTGCTGCCCACAAATTGCTCTGCCAGCCTGTCTGCGCTGTGCAGATCCTTTGGCTTCCTGTCCACAAGCCACGTTTTCCGCTCAGCTCCCCCCACCTCCCATCTGTCAGGGGACCCAGGTCGCGAGGACACCCCCTGCAAGACAGGGGCCCCAGGTGGCACGGACGCCCTGCTGCTGCTCTGGCTGCTGCCTCTGCTGCTCTCAGACCCTCCTAGAACCTGCTTCTCAGACCGATCGTCCTTCTCCAGCCGTGCCAGCTGCTGCCCGCTTCCCCCCTCTCCCAGCAGGGGCTGGCGATGCCCCGAGGGGCAGGTCACACCCCGTTCTCCTGCTGTTCCCTTTGGCTGCCAGTCACTTACAGCAAAATACTTCTGGTGCGTTCAGCGACCTCCCATCCTCGTGGTGCCTCCCCAGCCCACCTCTGCCCCCCGTCACAGACCCACAGGGCCGGTGCTCAGCAACAGCCCCCGGGAGGCCCCCTTGAGGAGCCAGACCCCCCCCAGGGGGTCGCTCTGTCGCTGGGGAAGCCCCTCGGCTTCACCGCCCCCTTGGACCGAGCCTTCAGCACCCCTGGCTCACGCCGTGAGCTCCCTTCAGCGAGTCCACCGGAGAGACTTGGACCGCCAAGGGGCGCAATGCACCCCACCTCCAGCACCTGCCGGGACGCCGCCGGCGCGGTTACAGGAGGGGGTTAGGAGGGGCGGGAACACAGCTAGGCAGGCCTTGGGGAGCACCCCGAGCAGGAGGTTACAGCCTGGTCCACACACCCAGTATCCAGCCCTTCTCCACCCCCAGGTGACAAAGCAGCATGGGGGAAACTGAGGCACACAGAGTATTCCTACAAACTTCCCAGAAAATCCCCACCCGCGTGCCCGGCTCGTCTCACCCGTCTGTCCCCCGCAGGGCGCTGGCAATAACTGGCTCCGCGTCATCCCGCGCACCCGCTTCGGGGCCTTTGCACGGGGGGCCAGGGTGGTGCTGTTCACCCGGCGCAGCGGGGCGCACCTGCGCATCATCGACGGCGGCTCGGGCTACCTGTGCGAGATGGAGCCCGTGGCGCACTTCGGCCTAGGTGAGTCGCCGGCAGCCTGGCTCCGGGCCTGAGAGGAGCCCGGCCCTGCCCATGGCCCCCAGGAAGCCCTGGGCATCCGTCTGCGGCTCCTGGCCGCAACTGAGACATGGGGTCAGGGCAGCATTAGACTCCCTGCTGTGTTCCCCAGCCCTGCCCATGCCCCTCACTCCCGACCCGCGGCCCCCTGCTAGCCCAGCCCTGGGCTCCCCACAGCCCTGCGGTGCCCCTCACTCCCGACCCGCTACCCCTGCTAGCCCAGCCCTGGGCTCTCCCAGCCCTGCCAGTGCCCCTCACTCCCAACCCACAGCCCCTGCTAGCCCAGCCCTGCCCCCCGCCAGCCCTGCCGGTGCCCCTCACTCCCGACCCGCAGCCCCCTGCTAGCCCAGCCGTGGGCTCCCCACAGCCCTGCGGTGCCCCTCACTCCCGACCCGCAGCCCCCTGCTAGCCAAGCCTTGGAGTCCCTCCAGCTCTGCCGGTGCCCCTCACTCCTGACCCGCAGCCCCCTGCTAGCCCAGCCCTGAGCCCCCACCCAGCTCTGCCGGTGCCCCTCACTCCTGACCCGCAGCCCCCTGCTAGCCCAGCTCTGGGCTCCCTCCAGCTCTGCCGAGCACTCAGCCGAACGGTGTCTTGGCGCTGGGCCCTCGCCCTGCCCACCCCACTGCCCCCCAAGCTGCTGCTCTCAGCAGGGAGAGGAGGGGCCCCTGGGCGGACAGCGGCCTGCACTGCTGAGATCTGCTCCCTCGCCCGGCCCCCCGGCTGCCCTCTCTGACGGCTCCTCCTCCACAGGCCGGGACGAAGCCAGCAGCCTGGAGGTGACGTGGCCGGACGGCAGGGTCGTGACCCGGGCTGTGGCCAGCAGCGAGACCAACTCGGTGCTGGAGATCCCCTACCCCCAGGGTGCTGAGGGGCAGCTCCCGCCCACCTCGCTGGAGGTGAGTGCCATGCAGCACTGGCACGGAGCGGGGCCGGGCCGGGGGCAGCTCCCAGAGGCTGGGAGGGGGACATGGCACAGGGAGCCGACAACCGGAGGCAGACAGACAGACTCCCGCTTGGACGGGACAGGCCAGGGACATGGTGCCTCTGGCCTCACCCAGACAGGCCAGGCCCAGCCACCCCTGCCCTGTGCGACGCTGTCCCTGGTGTGTGGGCTTGGGAGCGCTGGGGAGTCAGTGCCCCGTGCCCCTGCCTGGCTGCAGACAAGGCGGGCCCTGAGCTGGGGGGCCTGGGGCAGCCCCTCCCCACACTCATCCCAGCCCCCCGGCTCTGTGCTTCTCCCCTTGATGCAGTGTGGCCAGGGATTCTCCCAGCACGAGAACGGACGCTGTGTTGGTGAGTTGCTGCTTGCGATGCGCCCGCGGGAGGGGCTGTGCCAGGCAGGAGCCGTGGGATTGCTCTGGCTGGGGGCAGGCGGGCTGTAGCTGGGGGGGGGGGGGGGGG
>QXTE01000090.1:14092-28458 GCA_003942145.1 Platysternon megacephalum
GGGGGGGGGGGGGGGGGGGGGGGGGGGGGGGGGGGGGGGGGGGGGGGGGGGGGGGGAGCTTGGGCTGTAGCATGGCTGGGGGAGGGGCTGTGTGCCAGGGCATTTCTGGGCCGGTTACTTGGCAAGGGGGCTGCAGGGGGAGGGGGGGGGCTGTTGCATGGCTCTAGGGCAAAGATTTGCTGCGGGGCTGCAGCCTGGCTGGGGGCGGGGGCCTGGGGGCCCCTGGTTGTGCCCCAGCCAGGCTGGCTGTCGCGTCTGGGCAGGTGGGGAGCCCTAGCGCCTGCCCTGGGGCCGAGGCTGCGGCTCGGCTCACGCTGTGCCCTGTCCGGTTCCAGACACGGACGAGTGTGCCGAGTTCCCCTTCGTGTGCCCCCGGGAAAAGCCGCTCTGCACCAACACGTACGGCGGGTACCGGTGCCGCAGCAACCGGCGCTGCAGCCGGGGCTTCGAGCCCAGCGAGGACGGCACGGCCTGCGTGGGTGAGTGCCACCCGGGGGCTGCCCGGCCCGGAGAACCAGGCCAGCCCCTGCCCAGTCCCAGGGCGCTCTGGAAGCCTGGGGAGGCCTGGCCCCCGTTTAAAGGTGTTTCGGCACCCCCCCCCCCCAGGCCCGGCCTGGTTACTGGCCGTGTGGATCTGCCCATGCCCCTGGAGCTGCTCCCAGCCCCATGGCAGGGCTGGCCCTGACCCACCTCTGCCCCGACTGGCTGCCACTGACCCTCCCTCCCCTCCTCTCTGTCTCTCCTTCTCTGTGCAGCGCAAGTGGCCTTTTTCGGTGGATACCCCTCTGCAGGGAGCCGGCTCTGGGCCTGGCGCCCCCCGAGCCCCCTCCTCCCGCTGGGCCTCGGACTCTGCCTTCACTTCTATGCACTTTAACCTTTGCCAATGACCAGCCAGAACCAGCCTGTGTGTACGGACTGGACTGTCTCTGCCTCCCTCTGCCTCTCCGTCCCTCTGGCCCCCCTCTGCCTCTCTGTCCTCCTGTCTCTCTGCCCCTTTCCCCCCACCCTGTCCAATGCCCCTCGAAGCGCTGGCTGGGCCGGGGCCATCTTTGAGCAGGGCACGGAGCCGCCCGGGCCACAGCAGCGACCGTGCTGGAGGCAGAGCCGTGTGCCAATCACCCCTTGCATGTTTTCTGAGAAAACAGACAGGGAAGCCCCTGTGACCCCGTCAGTGCCCCCCTCATGGGAGCTTGCCCTTAACAAAGATGGTGGCTCTGGGGTAGTTGCTTGCTCAGTTGAATCGATTCCCTATCATGTGCCTGCTGGTTTGGCCTGCAAGGTTTGCTTCCCCTGCCCCCCTCTCGGCAATGGAGGACACCCCCCCTCCCCGATCGCTGGGGGGGGGACGCCCCCGCTGCGTTTTCTAGGATATTGACCCCACTGGCTGGAGTTGGACCCGGCTCAGTCTTCCAGCCCCTCCCTAGAGAAGCGACCCAATAAACTCTCTACCGTCGATTTGCACCTGCCTGATGAGTTGCTTGGGGGGTGACGCCTGGGGGCCCGTGGCGGGGTGAAGCTGGCCAGGGCGTGGAACGTGAGAGGGTCATACCCCCTCTCGCCCTGGCGGGACCCCTCGCTGCTCAGCCTACGGGATGGGTACGCGGGTCCCAGGCCCTGACTGGCTCTTTCTCCACCACAGCCCCCGCGCGGGGCCCACTCCCCCGGCTCTGCGGGCAGGGGGCGGCTGAGGGGCGTGGGGAAGGGAATGGAGGGTGGGCGTCAGACCCAGCTGTACCCGGCCCAGCTGGCACGAGCCAGCCGCCGCCGTGCCTGGGGCTGAGAGCTCGTCCGTGCTGCCCAGCGTGCCCGAGGCGTCGGCGCCCAGGGGCGGGCTGGGGGCTACGGGCTGGCTCCGGCCCCATTAGCTCCTGCTGGGCCAGCTGCTGGCAGGGGGCTGGGGTGGGGCTGGTGGAATGGGGCTGGGGGGCTGGTGCAACCAGGGAGCAGGTGGGTGGGGGGCAATCAGGGGGCCCCTACAGGACATCTTTAACCCCCCCCCCCGTAGCTGTTCCGAACCAAGGGAGGGTGTGGGGGGGCTGACAGTCATGTGACCCTGCCTCAGCCAATCCGCTTTTGGATCCCAAAATAAATGAGCAGCTCCGGTTTGAGGGGCGATTGGTTGGAAGGGGCGGTCACATGCCTGTCTCGGCCAATGGCACCGTTCGGCAGCCTGCGGGTACCCGGGGTGCCAAGCGTGAGGCTCAGGGGGCGGGGCTTGCTGGAGCTCCGCCCCCTGACCCCCGGCTCTCTCCGTGCTCCCCAGACATTGACGAGTGTGCCCGGGGGCTGCTCGCCTGCAGCCAACTCTGCACCAACACCCCGGGTGCTTCGCCTGCCGCTGCCGCCCGGGCTTCCGGCCTGACGCCCGCGCCACCAGCCAGGGCCTGGGTGAGTCGCCGGGGGGCAGGCCGGGTTCGGGGGCACAGGAGCAGGATAGCAGCAGGCTGAGGGCAGAGCCGCCTGGACGCAGGAGGCTGCAGCAGCACAGGGGTTAATTCGGCCTGTGAGGCGGGTGCCACCCGGACTAGGTGGCCAGGGAGCCCACGCGTGGCCGGGACTGGCACAGGCAGGGCATCCGCTGGCCCCGCCTGGCGCTGCCGTCTCTGCCCGGCTCCCTCCACCGGCATCAGGCAGAGCTTGGCACCGCTGCACGGATCCCCCCGCACCAGCCCCCGGGAGGGAGCCCAGGGCCACCGCTATCCCACTGCAGCCCCCAGCCCAGGGCCACCGCCATCCCACTGCAGCCCCCACGCCCTGTGCCGCCCCACGCCCACTGCAGCCCCCAGGCCCAGTGCAGCCCCTGGGGGCGCAGAGGGAACAAGTCCCCTGCTGCAGGGGCCGTGCAACCCTGTCTCCTTCCCCCTCTGGCCTGGCCTCCCCTCCAGCCACCCGCCGGACGCAGGGCTCTGGCCCAGCCGGGGCTGCTCACGCCTGGTGCTGGATGAATGAAGCGTTTCCCGGCTGACGCAGTCCTCGGCCCGTCACACCAGCCCCGGCCTGGGCCGAACGTCCTGCCCGGAGACGGTCGCTCCCTGCCCCACACCANCCCCCCCCGTCCCCCGCACTGATTTTCCCTCCGTCCCTGTTTTCCCGTGTGATTTCCTGCCCCCTTGTTCTTTGTCACCCTGGGTGCCACCCGGCCAGCCACGACCTGCCCTGGCCCCAGCTGTCACCCCCCGTCTAGGCCCCTTTCCCCTTCTCCTCAATGTGCCCCCCCTTCCCCACGCCCTCCTCTGGCCCCCGTCTGTTCCGTCGCCCCCTGCTGGATTTGTGTTCCCGAGCTCCCCCCCCCCCCCCCCCCCCCCCCACGGGCTCCCCAGGCGGCGCAGCGTGTGCAGGCGCCGATGGGATCCAGTAGCGGGGGGCTGTACAGCGCCCTGCACGGACTCCCAGCTGCAGTGCTGCCTTTTACCACCAGGTGGGGCCAGGCCCCGGAGCCAGGGGAGCTAGCTCTGGGGAGGAGCGGGGCCCCTGGCCCCAGGCGGGGGGTTACGTGAGCCAGGGGAGAGACCCCCAGCATCTGGTTTCCCTGTACCTAGCTCTGGGCCAGCCCAGGTACCAGCGGGCTCCCCAGCCCTGTGATTGTGGTGTTGGGTCCAGACCAGGCCTGCTGCCCGGCTGCCGCCCCCAGGCCAGGCCAGGCCCCGTCCCAGCCAGCAGGGCCCCCGGCTGCCGCCCCCAGGCCCGGCCCTGTCCCAGCCAGCAGGGCCCCTGGCTGCCCCCCCCCCCCCAGGCCCGGACCCACCCCGCGCAGCCCCAGGGTGCCGCTCCCGGGCCACGCCGGACCCCGAACCAGCCAGCAGGGCCCCCGGCTGCCCCCCCCACGCCAGGCCAGGCCCCGGCCCAGCGAGCAGGGCCCCCGGCTGCCGCCCCCCCCCCAGCCCCGGTCCCAGCCGGCAGGGCGCCCGGCACCCGCCCCCACGCCAGGCCCGCCCCCACCCCACCCAGCCCGGCCCCCGCCTGCCGCCCCCAGGCCAGGCCCCGCCCCGGCCAGCAGGGCCCGCGGCTGCCGCCCCCAGGCCAGGCCCATCCCAGCCAGCAGGGCCCCCGGCTGCCCCCCCCACGCCAGGCCAGGCCCCGGCCCAGCCGGCAGGGCCCCCGGCTGCCGCCCCCCCCCCAGCCCCGGTCCCAGCCGGCAGGGCGCCCGGCACCCGCCCCCACGCCAGGCCCGCCCCCACCCCACCCAGCCCGGCCCCCGCCTGCCGCCCCCAGGCCAGGCCCCGGCCCAGCCAGCAGGGCCCCTGGCTGCCCCCCCCCCCCCAGGCCCGGACCCACCCCGCGCAGCCCCAGGGTGCCGCTCCCGGGCCACGCCGGACCCCGAACCAGCCAGCAGGGCCCCCGGCTGCCCCCCCCAGGCCCGGCCCTGCCCCCGCCCGCCCGGCCCCCGGCCGCCGCCCCCAGGCCAGGCCCCGTCCCGGCCCGCCCGGCCCCCGCCCCCCCCCCCCCCCCCCCCCCGTCCCCCGCACTGATTTTCCCTCCGTCCCTGTTTTCCCGTGTGATTTCCTGCCCCCTTGTTCTTTGTCACCCTGGGTGCCACCCGGCCAGCCACGACCTGCCCTGGCCCCAGCTGTCCCCCCCCGTCTAGGCCCCTTTCCCCTTCTCCTCAATGTGCCCCCCCTTCCCCACGCCCTCCTCTGGCCCCCGTCTGTTCCGTCGCCCCCTGCTGGATTTGTGTTCCCGAGCTCCCCCCCCCCCCCCCCCGGGCTCCCCAGGCGGGGGGTTACGTGAGCCAGGGGAGAGACCCCCAGCATCTGGTTTCCCTGTACCGAGCTCTGGGCCAGCCCAGGTACCAGCGGGCTCCCGAGCCCTGTGCTTGTGGTGTTGGGTCCCGACCAGGCCGGCTGCCCGGCTGCCGCCCCCAGGCGAGGCCAGGCCCCGTCCCAGCCAGCCGGGGCCCCGGCTGCCGCCCCCAGGCCAGTCCAGGCCCCGTCGCAGCCGGCAGGGCCCCCGGCTGCCGGCCCCAGGCCAGGCCCCGTCGCAGCGGGCACGGCCCCTGGCTGCCGCCCCCAGGCCCGGCCCCGGCCAGCACGGCCGGCGGCCGGCCCCCCGCGCCCAGGCCAGGCCCTGTCCCAGCGCGCAGGGCCCCTGGCTGCCGCCCCCCGGCCAGGCCCCGTCCCAGCCAGCCGGGGCCCCGGCTGCCGCCCCCAGGCCAGGCCCCGTCCCAGCCAGCAGGGCCCCTGGCTGCCGCCCCCAGGCCAGGCCCTGTCCCAGCCAGCAGGGCCCCTGGCTGCCGCCCCCAGGCCAGGCCAGGCCCCGTCCCAGCCAGCAGGGCCCCCGGCTGCCGCCCCCAGGCCAGGCCCCGTCCCAGCCAGCCGGGCCCCCGGCTGCCGCCCCCAGGCCAGGCCCCGTCCCAGCCAGCAGGGCCCCCGGCTGCCCACGTCCCCTCGACGCAGGAGGAAGTGGTGCAGGCAGCGGGGCTGGCAGCACAAGGTTTATTGTGTCCCCGGGGGGGGGCAGGCGCCGTTCCCAGTGCTCTGTGCCCCCAGCCTGCTCTCCCAGACCCCTCTGAGAGCAGCATCTGCTCAGCCTGCCCGCGGGCCCTGGCCCCATCTGCCCCCGGCTCTGCAGCGCCCCCTGCTGCGTAGGGCAGACTTGTATCGCCAGATCCATGGGCCGTTCACTTCGGCCTCCGGCATCATCCCGGCCTGGGAACCTCACCTGTCGCCCTCTGCCCCATTCCCTGCAGCGCCCCCGCCCCATAGAGCCGGGCCTGGCTCTCCTCTCTAGCCCCATCCCTGCCCCCACTGGAGCTGGCCCGGCTCACCCCCTGCAGGGCTGGGCCACTGGGTGTGCACCCAACTCGCACGGCCCCAGAGCCACGGGCCCCCCCCAGCCCAGGCAGGACGCGGGGGGGCATCTTCCAGGAAAACTGCCGGGGGGGGGCGCCCCCGATGGGGCTGATGGGTCGCTCCTCCCCCGTCGGTAGGGTCAGCACTTTAACCTTTGATGGGGTCACAAAGCCCCCCGGACACGGCCCCAGCGCTGGGGCCATGAGCTCTGGGCTGGGGCGGTTCACGCTGCGGGGAAGCGACAGGCTCATGCAGGGGACGTGCCGGGAAGGGACACATGGGGGGCAGGCAGGGTGGGGCCGGGCCATGCAGCCCCCAGGGTGCACACCCCCCTCCCGCAGAGGGGAGCAGGCAGAGAGGTGGGGCTGGGTCCTAGGGGCTGCAGCAGGCGTGGGGCTGGCCGCACCCCCGGGCACGTGGGCTCCAATCCCTTTGGCTGAGGATGAGTTTGGCGAGGGACGGTGACCCCCTGGGATGTGCCGTCACCCCCCAGCCCCTCCCTCTCCCCCGCACGCCCCCCAGTGTCCCCCGTGGGCTCATTCACGCGGGGCGGGTGCCCGGACAGGGCAATGGTGCCTGTGACCCAGCCGAGGCGGATGGTGCCTCTGGCCCGAAGCAGCTGGGAATGGGGAGTGGGAGTCGCTGGGAGGGGATCGCGGGTGGGGGGAGGACATGGCAGGGAAGCAGCGCTCGCTGCATGGCCCTGGGCTGGGAGGCACAGCACCCCGTACAGGGCAGCCACAGCAGGGGTGTGCTGGGGTTTCACTCCCTGCCGCAGGAGCAGCGGCCGGCGGGTCCCCGGGTCAGGACCACCCTGCTGCCCCCTCCGCAGCTCCTCCAGCTCTTGGCTTTATGGGAGGGGGGTGCCCCAGGTGGCACTGCCCAGGGCATGGGCTGGGGGCAGGTCCTGGGACAGGGCCATTGGTTCTGGGCTGGGCTGGCTGCCTAGGGGCCCCATGGGGCTCGGCCCGAGGCGCCCTCGCCCCGCTCCGGCAGCAGGTCTACGCTGGGGTCCCCCCAGCGGCCGCTGGCCCCGCAGCCCCTCCCTCCCGGGGGCGCTCAGAAGCGGGTGCTCTGGTACCGCAGCCTGCGGAGCTCGGCGAGGCCTTCGTCCCGGCAGTGCAGGTCCCTGCAGGGACTCCCTGCCAGTCATCGGCCCCCCCCGCCCCCGCTGCTGGTGCTGGCGCTGCTGGTGCTGCCGCTGCTGCATCTGTCCTCGTAGATGGAGATCTCGATCTGGGCCCAGGCTAAGGACGGACAGCAGGACAAGGGCTGCTGGACAGGGGGACGGGCAGGCAGGGCTGTGCCAGGATCTGCTCCCAGTTCCCAGGGTCAGCCGGGGCCCTCCAGCCCCTGTGCCCGGTGGGGGGGTAGCTGAGTGCCAGGGCAGGGGCCGGTCGTGGGCTCGGGGCAGAGCTGGCGTTGCAGAGAGGGCATGCCCACCACTGTAAGAGCATCGCGCTGGGCAGCGGTGCCCGTGCCCATCCCGCCAGGCTCACCCATGCCCACCTTCCCTGCCCATCCCTGCCCTGTGCCCACCCGCCCATCCGGCCCAGGAGGATACGACCCGCATGCCCCGCTCCACGGGGTCGGTGAGCAGCAGGCCCCGTGGCGCATACACCTGCTCGTTCTGCTCCTGGATGTACTTGGAGATCTTCTTCAGCACCTGCGAGGGCAAAGGGGACAGCCCGTCAGGGCCCACCACCCCGGGCACCCAGTCAGCACCCGCGTGCCCGGGCGCACCCAGTGACTCCCTGGCACAGGGCACCAGCCTGCGTCCTTCCCTGGCAGGGGATTCCTTTGGCTGTGCTGCCTGTCACTGCGGCTAACCAGCACACCTGCCCCACAGCAACAGCCCAGGCCCAAGGTGGTGACTGCGGCAGCGGGGGCCTGTGCCCCTGGGGGGCGTTTTCCCTGGTAGGGCGCGGTCAGCACCCCGTGACTGTACTGCGTGTGCGTGTGATTCCTGGGTCCTGCTAAGGGGCACGTCTGCACAGCCGCCCAGGAGGCCGTCAAGGGCTGTGCACCAGGAGGATGCGTAGGGTGGGTGGGGGCCGTGATGGGGGTTTGGGGGAGCTTGGGGCGTGCAGGGCTACGGGGGGGGGGGGAAGACGCCTCCCCCCAGCCCCGGGGCTGCAGTGAGGAGAGGGGTCTCCCTCAGCAGCACTGCACACAATCGATTAACCATTGCCATTCCCGTTAACCTCTGATCTGACATCAGTTATCAGCTTGGAAAGCTGCTGCTGCCCCCACAGCCGGCCAATAGGAAACGACACTACCGTTGAGTTGAAATGTGAAATCACGAACACAGTGCGTGAAATACCCTGTGCGCTGCCCGTCACTTGGGGACCAGACTCCTTGGGCATAGAGCCCCTGATTGTTAGTGCAGCTCCGCCGGCTGGACAAGGGCTGAGGAGATTTACCTGCTTCCCACTAGCTATTGGGCGGCTACGGCTAAACTCAGCGGGAAGAGGTGCAAAGGATTAGTAGTTTTATTATTCCTCCTCCAGTCACCAGGGGTTTGGTTTTGTGTGGACTGGATGGGTCAGGAACCTACCGGGCTATGAAACCTTCTGTTAATGAGAAGCCAAAGCAATAAACCAATATTCATAAAACTACCTTTATACTAATATTACTGTAGTTTGTGTCTCCTTTGTGTTCCTACTTCCTTCCCTTTCCCGTCAGCTGACTCGATTTCAGTGCATCCGATCCACCCTCTCTTTCTTCTCTTCCCACTCAGGGTTCGCGCAAACCCACAGATCCGCTCACACTCACTTCCCTGCACACCCACAGATCCGCTCACACTCACTTCCCCGCACACCCACAGATCCGCTCACCCTCACTTCCCCGCACACCCACAGATCCACTCACACTCACTTCCCCGCACACCCACAGAGCCGCTCACACTCACTTCCCCGCACACCCACAGATCCGCCCACACTCACTTCCCCGCACATCCATCGATCCCCTCACACTCACTTCCCCGCACATCCATCGATCCGCTCACACTCACTTCCCCGCACATCCACAGATCTGCTCACACTCACTTCCCCACACATCCATCGATCCGCTCACACTCACTTCCCTGCACACCCACAAATCCGCTCACACTCACTTCCCCGCACACCCACAGATCCACTCACATTCATTTCACTGCACACCCATCAATCTGCTCACAGTCACTTCCCCACAGATCCGCTCACATTCACTCCCCCACACACCCTTCGATCCACTCACACACACTTCCCCACACACCCATCAATCTGCTCACACTTCCACACACACCCACAGATCCATTCACACTCACTTCCCCACACACCCACACATCCGCTCACACACACTGTCCCTCAGGCCTGTAAAAGGCACCTACTCCCACTCTCGGGGCTGGGCTGTCTTTCTGATGCTGGGGGAAGAGAGTATTTGAGAGAAGGGGCTGCTGTACAAAGGTCCTTTTCTTTTCTCCTTGAGGAGAGAGGCCCTGAACTAGCGCGTTGTTTCCTGTGCTTAGCGTCGTCCCAGACCCGGCAGTGAGCTGAGCTGCAATCAGCCACTCACCATGGGTTGTGCTGGGCTGGAGATGGGGGCAATGGGAAGGGAGCTGCAGTGGGCAGTGGGGGCTAGGGAGGAGCAGGATTGGTCAGGCACAGGGAGGAGAGGGCACTAGAGTCCTGGGACGGGCAGAGGGAGCTGCAGAAAGGGAAGTAATTGTTAATATTTGTCTCCCACCTGCCGTAGGTAGCAGCAGGGTCTCTCCACGGAGCATTGCTTGCTCAGGAGATGGGGATTATTCATATAAACACGTCAGCTTGTTATGAATGCTTATAAACGCCCGGGCACAGGTGTCGCAGTGAGTTCCACAAGTCAATGATTCATGACGTTAAAAAATGTCTCCTCTCAGTTTCAGACGTGTTGCTTTTCATTTTGATTGAATGTCACCTTGTTCTTGTACTGAGAGGGTTAAGAGGAGCTCCCGGTTCACCTTCTCCGTCCCATTCAGTATTTTATGCAACTCTAGTAGATCCTTTCTCACGGCTGCACTCGCTACTAACTGTACTAATCTGTGCTCAGATGGCAGCTTTCCCCTGACGTTCCCACATGACCCGATGAAGTCACAAGGGCCCCCCAGACCTCGGCATCACCTCCACATTGGTGCTGCACAGAACAAAATTCCTTCCGCACGTGGATGGAAAAATTAGAGGGAACATTGTGCAGCAGCCCCAGGTTTTACGCAGGGCCCCACTCCTGGCCCTGCATGAGGGCTCCCAGCCCCCCACCTGGGGTCCCGGCTCCCAGCCCCCCATCTGGGGTCCTGGCTCCCAGCCCTGCGCCCAGGGTCCCGGCTGCCAGCCCCCCTGCCCGGGGTCCTGCCCACGCCTGGGGTCCCAGCCCCCCTGCCCGGGGCTCCACTCCTGGTCCTGCATGAGGGCTCCCAGCCCCCCACCTGGGGTCCCGGCTCCCAGCCCCCCTGCCCGGAGCTCCACTCCTGGCCCTGCATGAGGGCTCCCAGCCCCCCGCCCGGGGTCCTGCCCGCGCCCGGGGTCCCGGCTCCCAGCCCCCCTGCCCGGGGCTCCACTCCTGGTCCTGCGCCCAACCCCAGCGGTGGCCCCAGCCTTGGCCCCCTTACCGCCGTCTGGGTCCCCCCCCCCCCCCGGAGACACAGCCTGCTCCTGGCCACAGCTCTGAGGGGGGCACGGACAGGGGAAGGGGACCGGCTTTCAGCACCCCCACTGTTAAAAGTGTTCCACATCACTGCCTGGGCAGGCTCCGGCTGGCTGGCACGGGGGGGACCCGGGGAGAATTTCCCTTCCGAGCCGCCTGGGGACCCTGCCAGGAAGGAGCGTGGGGGTCACCGCAGAGAATACGGCCGTTGCCCCCTGTGGAGCGGGGGGCGGGGGGGGGCGCTGCAGCCTTGTCCCTGCATTTCGGCCGGGCCGACTCCGTGGCAGTGGGGGCCCTGGCTGAGCACTCAGCACCCAGGGGCCGGCCCGGCCCTACCTTCTCGTAGTGGGTCTCCATGCAGAGGAAGATGAAGTAGGCCGTGGCACACGCCAGGCACCCCTCCAGGTAGGAGCTGCCCCCGATTTTCTCGGCCTCGGCGTAGAAGCCATTGAGGGTCTTCACGGTCTCCTCAAAGAGTTGCCGCTCGAGCTGGGGCAGAGAAACCCGAGTGAGGGCGTCGGGGGTCACCCAGGCCCCACCGGCCGGCACTGGGAGCCCTGCCCGGCAGCAGGGGCCGGGGCATTGTGAGCATCCCAATGCGCTGACCCTGACGGACGCCCCGAGCACAGACAGACCAGCTCAGCTGGTAGGAATGAGGGACACCCCGGCACTCTGCAGGGACCCACGGAACAGCCAGCACTGCCCCATAGCGAGCCCCCCAACGCCCCCCATACGCATGCACACAGACACCTGGGTGGGAACCTCCCCACCCCCGTGAGTTTGCTCACACACAGAGACGTATGGGCACATGCAGGACCTGGCCCAGCGTGAGCCTCGGCAGCTGCCCCCAGCCAGGCCCAGCTGCCACCAGCCCAGACTCCATGGCTGTGGGTGCAGCTCTCGGTGGGGGAATGTGCCAGAGTGAGAACTTTCTGTACTATTTTGTATGAATGCTGTGTGTGCCTCAGTTTCCCCTATGTGCTGCATGGATAGCTAGGTGGTGGGGAAAGGTGGGAATGGCCCCTGGCTGGCTCAGGTTTGGGGCCCAGGTCACTGGGGGGCCCATGAAGACAATGGCCAACCCAACCCCTGGGACCCCCCACCCCCCAGGAAGCCAGCCGGGTGTGACCAGCTGGACAAAGGGCTGAGGAGAGGCCAGCTGGGGCTGGCTGGGAATTTGAACACAGAGCGGGAGCCAAGGGCGGACACTGCTTGGCTGGGGCTCTGGGGAACCCGAATGGGCCAGGCTGTAACCTCCTGCTCGGGGTGCTCCCCAAGACCTGCCTAGCTGTGTTCCCGCCCCTCCTAACCCCCTGCTGTAACCGCGCCGGCGGCGTCCCGGCAGGTGCTGGAGGTGGGGTGCATTGCACCCCTTGGGGGTCCAAGTCTCTCCGGTGGACTCGCTGAAGGGAGCTCCCGGCGTGAGCCAGGGGTGCTGAAGGCTCGGTCCAAGGGGGCGGTGAAGCCGAGGGGCTTCCCCAGCGACAGAGCGAGCCCCTGGGGGGGTCTGGCTCCCTGAAGGGGGCCTCCCGGGGGCTGTTGCTGAGCACTGACGCTGGGGGTCCGTGACGGGCACCGTCTGAGGGCTGCGCTGGCTTCTGTGCTAGCTGGGGGGGGAAGGCCCCTCCCCAGAGCCGCTGGCTGGACGTGCCCAGGGATCACAAGTCCACAGAGTCTCAGGGCCCCAGGCCAACACCAGGAATAACTGGGGGGGGGGGGCTGTGGCACAGGGCCAGAAAGGGTTAAGCAACTAGTAGGCATGTTAGAGAAGGATGTCAATGTACGGGGCCATTCCCTGAACCCAGCTAACAAAGCCTGGTAAATAGGCTGGAGCTTGGAAACCAAACCTGCATAGTTAGAGAATTAGCCGGGCTACTAATTGGATGTGTTTACTCCTGGCTTGCTGGATGTTCCCCATGTAAACAGCTGGTTCCTGTCTCTCACTATAGCTATTGACTCAGAGATCAAAGGGGGCTTTTAACATTTAGAACAAACCTGAATGTAATAATGTCATTGTCTCTATTTCTCTTGGAAGTTTGTAGTAAACTGTCTCTGAACTGCTGGAATGGTTAATCGCCTTCTGCTAATCAATGCAACTAATTACCTGTGTGTACGCAGGAAATAGGTAATTCTACTTCAGCGCCACCACGGGTCACCCCAGGGACCCCTGCTGCCAGGAGGTGTCTGCCAGAGACCTTTAGAGACAGCTCTTGGGCCCTGGCCTTATCTTCAGGGGAAGCCTGAGGTCCCCAGATCCAGTCTGGATCACCCTGAGATTGGACATTGGACTATAACTTGTGTCCGAGTGTTTAATGAGCCTTTAACCAGCACTCTCGCTCTTTTCTTCTTTCATACATTTTGGTCTCGTTAATAAGCATTGGCTGTCAGCCTGTATTTGGTAGGATCTAAGCTGTTCATTAACCTGGTGGGTGACGCGTCCGATCCTCTGGGATTGGTAGAACTTTTTATGTGATGAAGATTTTCAGTAACGCTCATTGCATTTGGTTTGGGTGTCGGGATGGGAGCCCAAGGCTGGGTTGCTAAGGGAGCTGGGGGTTGGCTTCCGGGTAACCAGTGAGGTGTTGCAGAAGCTGGTTGGTGAATCGAAGTAGTAGAATAACCATCAGTTCGGGGATTGTCTGCCCCATCCTGTGCAGTTTGCCCTAATTGAGCAATCTCAGCCTGGCGCCCCCAGGACTCCAGTCACAGGGGCCTTCGCCCGAGGCTCTGCCTGGCCCTGCTCTGCCCCTCCCAGCCCCCGTCACCTGCCAGCGCAGCAGGGCAACGCGTTCCCTACCCGGCTGTCCAGCTCCAAGGGGAACTTGGTCTGGAACTGGCAGAGGGTCCCGTCGCTGTAGTCGCGCTGCACAAAGACCTTGGTGGCCAGCGAGGCGCTTCGCCGCAGCTCCTGCAGGTCATGGGCCTGGGGGGACAGGGGCGCGGCAGGTTACCCAGGGGCAGGGACGGGGCTGCCACAGGACTCGGGGGAAGGGAAGGAGGATCCTGACACTGAGCAGAGCTCAGGACTGCAGCCCCGGGCTGGGGGGCAAAGATTGGGTGACACACACATTCCCATCCCCCACCCCCTGCACCCCCTCCACGCACACCCTGTCCCATCCCCCACCCCCTGCACCCCCTCCACGCACACACCGCAGCCCGCCCCCACCCCCTGTACCACCTCCGCACACACGTCCCATCCCCCACCCCCTGTGCCCCCTCCGCACACACCGCAGCCCGCCCCTGGCCAGTTCAGTGCTCAGGGGTCCCTGCTCCTGTCCAGAGTCACTGTTCTCCAGTGTGCTGTGTTACTGGGTGTCCCCGCACAGCGCCGTTCGAACACAGCACTGCGGGGTTAGATTAACAGTGAAACTACTGGAGCAGTGGTGACCAGCCGATAACACTGAAAACTCACAGCTACACGGCTACGCCTTAGTCTAGCAAGGGCCAGGTGTGACGAAGTGAGAATGTTTTGTGGTGTTATGTGAATACTGAGGGGGAAGGCTGCAGGGGAGCTTGGCTGGGACTGCCTGCATGGGGGAAGGGAGATACCTGAGCATGTAACATGAGAACCCAGGAGGGGAGTTGGAGGCCAGGTAACACCTTTGACTGGGAATCTGGACAAAGGAAAAAGGCTGGGGGAGGAGCCGTGGGGGAAGGGAGAAAGGAGACGCCTGGAAGGGGTTTTCAGTTTTTTGGAAGCTGTCTAGGGATGAAGAGGGGACTCTGACGGGGCTGGGGCTTCCCAGCGGGGAGAGTGGCCTCCCTGGGGCCCCCAGATGGACCTAACTAAAGGGGATCCTGTTGTCTGTACTGGCAAGACCTGTTTTGGACTGTGTTCCTGTCGTCTCAATAAACCTTCTGTTTTACTGGCTGGCTGAGAGTCATGGTGAATCGCAGGAAGCTGGGGGTGCCGGGCCC
>QXTE01000090.1:28543-39087 GCA_003942145.1 Platysternon megacephalum
GCCCCCTGTACCACCTCCGCACACACGTCCCATCCCCCACCCCCTGTGCCCCCTCCGCACACACCGCAGCCCGCCCCTGGCCAGTTCAGTGCTCAGGGGTCCCTGCTCCTGTCCAGAGTCACTGTTCTCCAGTGTGCTGTGTTACTGGGTGTCCCCGCACAGCGCCGTTCGAACACAGCACTGCGGGGTTAGATTAACAGTGAAACTACTGGAGCAGTGGTGACCAGCCGATAACACTGAAAACTCACAGCTACACGGCTACGCCTTAGTCTAGCAAGGGCCAGGTGTGACGAAGTGAGAATGTTTTGTGGTGTTATGTGAATACTGAGGGGGAAGGCTGCAGGGGAGCTTGGCTGGGACTGCCTGCATGGGGGAAGGGAGATACCTGAGCATGTAACATGAGAACCCAGGAGGGGAGTTGGAGGCCAGGTAACACCTTTGACTGGGAATCTGGACAAAGGAAAAAGGCTGGGGGAGGAGCCGTGGGGGAAGGGAGAAAGGAGACGCCTGGAAGGGGTTTTCAGTTTTTTGGAAGCTGTCTAGGGATGAAGAGGGGACTCTGACGGGGCTGGGGCTTCCCAGCGGGGAGAGTGGCCTCCCTGGGGCCCCCAGATGGACCTAACTAAAGGGGATCCTGTTGTCTGTACTGGCAAGACCTGTTTTGGACTGTGTTCCTGTCGTCTCAATAAACCTTCTGTTTTACTGGCTGGCTGAGAGTCATGGTGAATCGCAGGAAGCTGGGGGTGCCGGGCCCTGACTCCCCCACACTCCGTGACACCAGGTCAGTCCTCCCCAGCTGTGGGGGGACTGACCCGCTCCTGGGGCAGGACTGCGCCCTGCGGCCCAAAGGTGCCAGGCCTTTGTCTTCTAGTGAAAGCGGGAACTTGGTGTTCTCTGCCCCTCGCTTTTAGAGGCCAGGGAGCCTTCGACGTGGCATCTCCCGACCGTTACTCCGCAAAGCAACGTGTCGCCCAACAGGGAGGAGGGCGACACGGACACTCCCTGCTCCTTCTTCCCCCACTTGTGTTTGCTAAACTGCAGCTTGTTGTTTCCTGCCGTCTCCTCCCCTGCTGGCCTGGTTACTGCTGCCATGTAAAGGGAGGTAACCCCACAGTCCTGTGCTGAGGACAGACGTGTTGGCCGGCTGGGTTTGAACGTGTGCTAGCAACATCCTCGGGGGGGATTCCTGACGGGCCAGGTAACGGTGCTACACACCTTTCCCCAGGCTGTTACTGACCAGCGAGTGATTCGTTTTCAAATAGGGTGACCAGATGTCCCGATTTTATAGGGACAGTCCCAATTTTTGGGTCTTTTTCTTATATAGGCTCCTATTACCCCCCACACCCTGTCCCGATTTTTCACATTTGCTGTCTGGTCACCCTATTTTCAAATGACCCCACACAAGGCACATTTTGTACAAAGGTTGTTACACTGGTGTGTAGAGAGAGTGAATCTGTGGGTGCTGTCAACCCCCTCTCCGCCCCCCCCCCCAGATATATGGAGATATACTGATCTCATAGAGCTGGAAGGGACCCCGAAAGGTCATCGAGTCCAGCCCCCTGCCTTCACTAGCAGGACCAAGTACTGATTTTGCCCCAGATCCCTAAATGGCCCCCTCAAGGACTGAACTCACAACCCTGGGTTTAGCAGGCCCCTGCAGGACCTTGCAGGGTGTCTTTGGGGTGCTCCTGTCTCCTGGCTAAGGGGTCAGCATCACGGGGAGGGAACCTGGAAGCTGCGCCTGCTCCTGGAGGAGACCCCCCCAGCTCCATGGCCAGGCCTGGGACCAGCAAGGGGGAAACACTCACTCTGCAAGCCAGGGCAGGGACAGCCCATTGCGACAAAGTGGGACTTTTCTGTAATATTTAATATCCCTACGTGCCTCAGTTTCCCTCCACGCTGTGCATGGCTCCCATGGGGGAAGGGGTTCCGTTTGCTCCCAGGGCAGCCGAGAGCAGTTGGTGGGCGCAGACAGCAGGTCACTGAACGGCCTGGTCGTGGCCAACCCACGAGGGAAAAATGCGAGAGGACCTTGGAAACCCCAATGGGCAGAACGCCGCCACCCCGCAGCCCCGAGCCCGGAGCGAGGAGCCTGCACCCTCAGCGTGGCCCTGCCCGGAGGGGGGCTCTGGGAGAGGCTGGGCTCTCGGCTGGGCCTGGCGAAGGCCGGCAGAGACAGCGCCTGGGACCGGCGCTCACACGGCTCGGCTCGGGGATTGGCCTGGCCGCACCAGACGCTGCTCTCCGGGCTCCCTGGGGCCAAACAGCTAATCAACCCGCCCGTTCTCACAGCGCTGAGCGAGCGTCGTGCAGATGCTGCGTGAGGTGCATGAATCCCCGTCGAGCGGACAAGAATGCCCCTCTCAACCCTGCCCCCTGCTTCCCCCCACTGCCCCGGCCTTGCCTCAGGCCCCTCTACCCCAATCCTGCCCCACATCCCCTCCACTGACCGCCCCCCTCTACCCCCCAGCTGAGCTGTGACCCAGAGAGGCAGGGAGCCCGCTGGGATTTGGCTCTTGCTGTGGATTCTCTGTGGAAGGCGCCGGGACGCCCCGGGGATGGGCGCAGGACAACAGCTGGAATTGGGAAGGGAGGGAGTGGGGGGCCAAAGAGAGCAGCCCATGGGGGGGGCTGTGCTGACCCCATCTCACTCCTGCCCCCATGTGGCTCCCGGGCAGGTTGGCGCACAGGTCAGGAGTCCAAGGAAACAGCCACTTTGCCATAGCGCAGACAAGGACCAGCTCCGGGCAGCCCCCAGAGCCCCCCCACCCAGCTCTGGGCAGCCCCTGGAACCCCCCCCCAAGCTCCGGGCAGCCCCTGGAACCCCCCCAGGTCCGGGCAGCCTCTGGGACACCCCCCCCCCCAGCTCCGGGCAGCCCCTGGAACCCCCCCCGCCGCCGGGCCCCCCCCCGCCCCCCCCGGCCCCGCCCCCCGCCCGGCGCCCCGGCCCCCCTCCGCCCCCCCCCCCCCCCCCGGCCCCGCCCCCCGCCGCCCCCCGCCTCTTCTCCACGTCTAGCTGTGTACAGCGGCCGGGCCCTGGTCAGCCCCTGGAGCCCCCCCCCAAGCTCCAGGGTGCCCCTGGAACCCCCCCCCCCGCCCCCCGCCCGCCCCCCGCCCCCCCCCCGCCCCGCCCCGCCCCCCGCCCCCCCGCGCGCCCGCCCCCGCCGCCGCCGCCGCCCCCCCGGCCCCCGCCCCCCCGCGCCCGCCCCCCCCCCCCCCGCCCCGGGCCGCCCCGGGAACCCCCCCCGGTCCGGGCAGCCTCTGGGACCCCCCACCCCCCCCCCCCCCCTCCCCCCCCCCGCCCCCTCCCCCCCCCCCCCCGCCCCGGGCGCCCCCGGGGACCCCCCCCGGCCCGGGGAGCCCCCGGGACACCCCCCCCCCAGCTCCGGGCGGCCCCCCCCCCCCCCCCGCCCCGGCCGCCCCCCCCAGCCCCCCCCCCCCCCCCGAACCCAAGCACAAACCTCTGAGCACCCCCTGGAACCCCCCCCCCCCCAGCTGCGGGGCCCCGCCCCGTCCCCTCTGGACCAGCTCCGCTCCCTGCCCGCAGGCTGCAGATGCCGGGTTGCTCGGGGACGAGCCGGCCGGGTGCCCCGTGTCCGCCCCCCCGGGCCCGGCCCCGCTCACCTCGCTGGCCATGGCGCGGCTCCGGCGGGCGCTGTCCCTGGTGCTGAAGCCGCTTCCCGGAGCCCGGAGCGAGGCGCAGAACCGGGGCTGAGCCTGCGCTGCGCGGCCCCGGATGCTGGGAACGGGGCGGGGGGGGGGGGGGGCCCGGCGGGGGGGGGGGGGCCCGGCGGGGCGGGGGGGGGGCGGCGGGGGGGGGGGGGGGGCGGCGGCCCCCGGGGGGGGGGGGCCCCGGGGGCGCCGGGGGGGGGGGGGGGCCCCCCCCCCCCCCCCCCCCCCCCCCCCGCCAGCTGCCGCCCGGTTCTCCTCGTGCGCGGCTGGCGCGGAGGGGGGCGCGCGGGGGGGTCGGAGCAGCGGGGCCGGGAAGCCCCGGCCTGGCAGGGCCCCTGCAGCCCCCTGCGCCCTGGGACGGCGCCTCCTGGGGGGGGGGGGGCAGAGCCCAGTGTCTGCATGAGCCTGGGGTGCCCGGGCATTGCCCCCCCCAAGGGCACAGACCCCACGGGGGGGGGGGGAATAACCACCTCGCGCTCTGCCCGCCCCCCGCCCTAGCCCCGGGGTCCGGCTTGCAGGGCCTGGGGGTGGGGTATGGTTTGTGCCCAGAGCCCATTGCCACGAGCTCTCCGCGGGGCCTGTCTGGCGGGTGCCGGGGTGGGGGCTGGATTGGCCATTGTCTTCTCAGACGCTCCATGTGTGGGACCGAGACCGCTGGGCGCCAGTCACACCTGTGGCTCTGAGCCGCTGCAGAGAACAAACCCCCCTTTCTACCCACTAGGGAGCCCTGCCGCACATCGGGGAAACTGAGTCACGCACAGGCATCATCCAGATATTACAAACAATTCCCACTTTGTCACAGCTGGTGTCTGTGAGGGCTCCAGCCGCAGCCGGGGCCTGCTGCTTACCCAGGTCACTCTGGCAGAGGGGCAGTGCCCACCCGCCTGGCCGTCTGTCCCTCCAGGTACATGCATGGCCCCCATCACTGGCATGTCTCAATGCCACCCCCCCCCATGCCTGCCCCCAGCTCAGCTTGGCGCCGTTCCACGTGCCGGTGTGCGGTGCCCACGTCTCGCTCCGGGGCTGCACGGGGTGCCTGGAGTTACACCTGGGCGTGGATGTGCACTGGCATCTCTCGCCTGGCGCCTGGGGGCGGGAGCTGCTTGACCAGAGACCCTGGGAGCCTGGCCTGTGCCGCTTTGCTGCAGAAGGACCAGCCAGTAACATGGGCCCAACCCCCTGCTGCCTCTCCTGGCTAACAGGCCTTGTGTTCACAAGGGGCTCCACAGACGCTCCTGTTCCTGCCGTGGGCCCCGTGCCCCCGGCCTGGACTCCAGAATAGCCCCTCCCTCCCTGACCCAAATACACCTCCCTCAAGCCACCCGCAGGCTTCTCCAGCACCCCTTGAAATCCCCGTCAGTCCCGTCGTCTCGCCTGGGAACGGCTGCTTGGCCACTGGCAGCTCTCACAAAGTGCTGTAGGCAGGTTGGGCCCAGGCTATTGGTGCGACCCGGCGCGGGAGTGTGACGTAGTGGGGATTTTCCCTTGTTATGTTGTATGTGAGTCTTACTGTTCTACATGAATGCTGGGTGTGCCTCAGTTTCCCTGTGTATTGCACCAATGTCTAGGTGGTGGGAATAAGGGTCTGTGACTTTTGCTGGGGCTGCTCCAGCTGCCTGCAGGGATGCTAGGGCCGCCCCTTCGTAACCTGAGACCCCGGAGGGGGATGCGACCAGGTGACTCTTGGCCCGGGAAGCGGGACAAAGGCTGGAAGAGGAGCAACGGGCAGGGCAGGGGCCAGGCAGCTGGAAGCGAGTCAGTCTAGCTGGCTTGGGGTGCAGGGGGAGGGCAGAGCCCTGGCTCTGGGCTCCCCTCTCCCCAAGATGGACTTAGCTGAAAGTCACTGATTTCTGTACTAACAAGCTCTGTCCTACGCTGTGTCCTGTCAACTAATAAACCTTCTCTTTTACCGGCTGTCTGAGAGTCACGTCTGGCTGCGAAGTGGGGGGTGCAGGACCCTCTGGCTTCCCCAGGACCCCGCCAGGGCGGACTCGCTGTGAGAAGCGCACGGAGGGGCAGAGGATGCTGAATGCTCCGAGGTCAGACCCAGGAAGGTTGAAGCTGTGGAAGCTTCTTGCCCTGGAGACAGTTTGCTCAGAGAGAGAGGAGGCTCCCCCAGAGTCCTGCCTGGCTTCGTAGGGAGCAGTTCCAGAGCATCGCCCGGGGACTCCATGACGGGAGGTACCAGCTTTTACTAGCCCAGCACAGAGGAGCTCTGGGTAAGCGCAAAAGCCTCTCACTCAGCACCAGGGGTTGGCCAATAACAGACGTTCCTCACCCGCCTGGTCTCGCTAACTTTGCCGAAGCACATCAGAGTGTGCTCTGCTGGCGTGGGCACTGGAGCCGATGGCTCCTGGCACCTATGGCTGTGGCTCACGGCCTGGCACTACCAGCTCCAGCTCCCATCCATGCCAGTCTGTGACTGGATGAGCTGGGAGAACCCTGCCCTCGGCTGCAACCCCAGAGGGACCCTGGAGAGAAGGCAGCAGCCTCATGCTTCTTGCCCCGCTATTGTTCAGCAGCTGGACCCCCTGGGCAGGGAACCTGAACCCCGGGTCAGCGTCGCCTGCTCCATGTCTCCCCCTCGACCAGCCTGGGGGCCACAGGAACCGCGCCCAGCACGGCAAGGGAGCCGGGCCCCCATTCAGCACCTAACTATGCACCCAGGCTTTGAGAGGTGCCCAGCCCAGTGGGTAAACAGCTGAGCACCCCGGCCCCAGAACTCACCCTGGTGTTGGAGACAAAGGGGGCTTAGCTCCGGGGACAAGCGTCCCCTGCGGCCGGCGAGCTGCCCTGGGACCTGCGGACACGCTAGAGCTGACAGCAGCGCTCCAGGTCGGCAGGAGCCTCGTGTGATTTATACAATGGGCTCGTCAGCCCGTCGCTCACTGCTGGCTGCCCGAGGGCTCCGCTGCGCTGCAGGCCTGAGGCTCCCCCAAGGGCCAGGGACTGTCACAGAGCTGAGCAAAAACCATGGCAGGGCCTGGACCACGTCTCCTCCCAGCCACCAGTCACACAGGGGTGCCGCATCGCTGCCCTGGCTGCCCCCCACCTGCCGGGGCTGCAAAGCCAGGACCCACCAGATCCTCGGGGTCTCTGGGGTGGGGAGGCAGAACCCCTGCTCTTTCCATGGTGGCTCCAGGCCGCTGTCTGCTCCCCCCATGGAGGGCGCGCTCTGCCCCGGGCTGGCACAGACTGCGTGTCGCGGAGCCACGGCCTGGGTCTGACCAATCCAAGGCAGCTCAGTGCAGTCAATGGGGTAACGCTGGCGTAGCCCCGCTCAGGACTCCTGCTACGAGCGAGTGACACCAGTCGGTGCCCTCAGAACACAAGGCCACACAAGCTGCCCTGGGGTGGGGTTAAGGATCTCTGTGAACACCCCCATGGCGCTGGCAGCCTCTCCCAGTCCAGCCTGCTCCAGGCCGTGCCTTGGCCATGCTCCCGCCCCCCGCTGCAGGCAGGGCGCTGCGGGCGGTTTGTGTGGGGCGGGGGTCTGGTTGCTGCAGCCAGGTTTCAGCCTCCCCACGCTCTGTGCACGGCCAGACCCATCTCCCAGTGCCCAGATGGGCGCCCCGGTAGCACTGGGCCCTGAGTCCCAGAGGGGGGCTTGCAGTGGGGGAAGAGCCCCCCAGACCCCCACACTTATCCCCCAGCAGCCCGGGGGACTGACCGACCCAGCGCCCCCAGCTCCTGCCTCTCAGCCTGTCATCCCCACGGCAGCAGCAGGCCGCCTCCCCCGCCTGGCAGGACCGGATGTGTTGCCATAGCGATGCTGCCTTTGACTGTATGAATAAAGCCCCCCCCCCCCCCATGAGAGCCACGGAGCTCAGCTGCCTCCAGCCCCCCGGGGCAGGGAAGGTGGCTTGTGACTAGGCTGGGAAAAGCACCGGTCCAGGGCTGCGGGCGCTGCCTGTCTGTGCCCAGCCAGCGCTGCCCAGGGCGCCCCAAGGCCCCGGCGGCCTCCCACAGGGCCCTGACGTGTTTGGGGACCGGGGGAGGGGGCCAGGGTTCAGCCCTGGCACAAAGAACCCACCCCTCCCCCGCTGCTTGAGCTTAGCACCACCCCAAACCGGCAGGGGGACGGCACCCCAACCCACAGGGCTGGGAGCGTGGGCTCCCCCTTCCTGCCTGGCAGCACCCGCACCAGCTGCAGCACCCCCAGAACCAGGCGTCTGCCCCATGGGCCCGGCTGAGCCCACAGCCAGCCACGCCGCATGAATGGGCAGGGGCTGAGAGCACAGCCGGGCGTCCCCCAGCCAGAGCCAGCACAGACCCCCTCAAACAGCCACACAGCCGCTGGGCACTGCACAGTGCGCCCCGCAGTCGCACCAGGCTGGGCGGGCGCCAGGGAGGAACATCGGCCCGGGGCCCAGGGCTGGGAGTGAGACTGGCACATTCGCGGGTGGCACGTCGATTTCCTCTCTCCCGCCTGCAGCCGCTTCCAACACGAGGCCCCGTCTCAGGCTGGCTCTGGGCGAGCTGCCCCCTCCGCTACGCGCAGAAACCCGGGGCTGCGGCACGGCGAACGGCTGGTGCCAGGGGGCGAGGAAACCTTCACCTCTGGCACGGTGCTAGAGCCCCCACCTGAGCAGTGCGAAGCAAACCAGGGGCTGAGCTTCTGCAAAGGCAATCACGGTGCAGACCCCTGGGTCTGCCCCACGCCGGGGCCCAGAGCCCCCCGCAGAACCCCCGGGCCTGCCCCACGCCGGCGCCCAGAGCCCCCCGCAGAACCCCCGGGCCTGCCCCCCGCCGGGGCCCAGAGCCCCCCGCAGAACCCCCGGGCCTGCCCCACGCCGGGGCCCAGAGCCCCCCGCCGAACCCCCGGGCCTGCCCACCGCCGGGGACCGGAGCCCCCCGCAGAACCCCCGGGCCTGCCCCACGCCGGGGCCCAGAGCCCCCCGCAGGACCCCTGGGCCTGCCCCCCGCCGGGGCCCAGAGCCCCCCGCAGAACCCCTGGGCCTGCCCCCCGCCGGCACCCAGAGCCCCCCGCAGAACCCCTGGGCCTGCCCCGCGCCGGCGCTCAGAGCCCCCCGCAGAACCCCTGGGCCTGCCCCACACTGCGCCAGGCGGGCAGCATGCTGGGCTGGGGGGCAGGCAGGAGCACGCTCACTCAACCCCCCGAAGCTCTGCCATAGACATCACTGATGCTCTGAAACGGCACTCAGAGCCCGGGCTGGCATCTCGCTTTGCTACAGCTCCTTGGCGTGGGCGGCGAGGTGCCACCGAGCTGGGGGCTTGGGCCCTTCTGCTCCAACCGCAGCAGCCGAGAGCTGCTATTTTTAACCTGCCTGGAAGCGGAGGCGGCACGTTTCCCAGCGCGGCGGCAGGAGCTGTAATTACTCTCCCAGCTGGGTCCCTTCCCTCAGCAGTGAGCTGGGACCAAACCTGCTCGGCCCATCAGCCCACAGACACTCACACCCGGCCCGTACAGCCCACAAAGGGGGAAGCGCTGGGCCGTGCAGGGGGCTGCGGTACCGGCCCTGTGCTCCCCTCACACGCAGGGCAGACGCTTCGCACGTCCCCCCTCTGTCGTCTTCTCAAGACTAACCAGGCCCCGGGTTTCAGCCTTTTCTCACAGAGCAGCATTTCTAACCCTTGGAGCGTTGCTGTTGTTCTCCTCTGGAGTCTCCCCCATTTGTCCACATCTTCTCTAATGTGTGGGGCCCAGAACCAGACCCCGTATCCGCCCGAGGCCTCCCCAGCGCTGAGCAGAGCGGGATCATTACCTCCCGTGGCTTACATACAACACTCTTGTCAACACAGCCCAGGAGGAGATTAGACTTTTTTGCAATTGTGTCACATTGTTGACTCATATTCAATTTGTGATTCACTCTGACCCCAGCTCCTTGTCAGCAGTGTGACTACCTAGCCAGCCGCTCTCCGGTGTGTACTTGGGCATTTGATTTTTCCTTCCTAAGTGAAGCACTTTGCACTTGTCTTTATGGAATTTCATCTTGTTGATTTGAGGTCAATTCTCCAATTTGTCAAGGTCATTTTGAATTCTAATCCTGTCCTCCAAAGCGCTTGTGACCCCTCCCAGCTTGGTGTCATCCGCACATTTTATAAGCATCCGCTCCACTCCATTATCCAAGTGTCACGGAGTGTGGGGGAGTCCGGGCCCTGCACCCCTGGGGTTCCTGCGATTCACCATAACTCTCAGCCAGCCTGTGACGTTATGAGTGTAATATAATATTTCATGAAAGGTGACATGGCCAGAAAGAGTTAATTAACTCAGAGTAACCTGACTTAGAGATGAACCTTAAAAACTGGTTAGAAAGATAGGTAAATAAATAAAGCTTTTAAACGCAAGTCTGCATTGTTAGAGATCTCAAGGGTAAATGTTTGCTCAGGTCTTGTGGTGTCAGCAAACAAGGCTTGTCTATATGTCTCTTTAAAGGTTGTAGTAACCTGTAGCTGAACTGTTTAATGGATAAATTACCCTGTGCTAATTGCCAGGATGTTTAGAGGAAGGAGAATTAAGCCTGTTGTTTTCTCAGGCCAAAAGGCTGCTGAAAAAGGTATAAGAACCCTGGGACATGATCATACTTCATCTCAGATCTGCTTTGGTTTCAAGAGGGAGGAACCTTAAGCCATAAGGATTGAGATCCCCAGTCTTTGACTGGAGCCACCCTGAATATGGACATTGGACTATAACCTATGGACTATTTCTAAAAGGACTTTTGGCAACTACAGGCTCACCTCTGCTATGTATCTAAACCTCAAGAATTGAATTCAAGTCTGTCTGTGTATTGATCTTTTAACCAACACTCTCTCTCTTTTCTTTTTTAATAAATTTTAGCTTAGTTAATAAGAATTGACTATAGCGTGTATTTTGGGTAAGATCTAAGTTATAATTGAACCTGGGTATGTGG
>QXTE01000090.1:53535-72053 GCA_003942145.1 Platysternon megacephalum
CCCCCCCCCCCCCCCCGTCCCGATTTTTTCACACTTGCTGTCTGGGCACCCTAGCTCCGAACGGGGGCAGCTAGGGGAGCCAGGGGGCCAGCCCTGCCCCCCAGCCGCCATCCCTCCCTGCCAGGCGGTGACTCAGTGGCTGTAATGGAGGCGTGGTGACAGACGGAGGGGGGGCAGCTGGCAGGGAGCCCTCCGCTCACAGGGCCTTTCATCTCCTGTCTGGGGCTCGGGGCGGGGAGGGGCGCAGGGGTTGGGCATTGGGCTGCTCCCTGGGGAGGGGGCCTCGGCCTGGGCCCTGCCATGGGGAAGGGACCCCTTGGCCCTGCAGGGGGGTGGAATCCCACTCGCACCTTGGCCAGGAGCCTGTCCCAGAGCTCCCTGCACAACCCCCCTTTGCCCCCCCGGTTCAGACCGGACCCTCCCAAACCCAGTAGCCGGCTCTGTGCCTCAGGCTGTGGTCCCAGCAGAGCGCAGGGAGCTGCCCGGTGCACTGCCATGGAAACCCACTGCTACGGTGAACTCAGCAGGGGGCGCTCTCCCCGGGGGTCGCTGTGACCAACATGCCCCAGTGTGGCTCTTAGGGGCCTGAGCTGCTGCCTTTTGAACAAGCCTTTAAACGACTTCTTGCCCCTGGTGATCATTGAGGAGCTCTGGGCCCCTGGGGTGAGAATCAGGGTGCGGAACCCGGCATCCTACCCCCATTCCAGCCTGGTGGTGACGCCCGGCCACCCTGGTCTGCCCTGGCAGCCCCGGTGCTGCGGGGCCTCGGCACACTATGGCGTCGTAGTGCTGCTGCACACCCAGCTGCTGCGTCCCACCCCAGAGGTGGCTGCATGTCAGTGGCGGGGGATGTGTATAGCTGCAATGTCATGTTATAAAGCCCTTCTGGACAAAGGGACTCGTAGCACAGTCAAGGCACACGGGTCTCAGGGCCCCATCACGGGACCCAGGCGCTGGCGTCTACTGACAGCCAGTCCCTCAGGGAGGAGGGACAAAGCTCCCCGCCTGCGCCCCAAGGTTAACCTGCTCCTGGGAGGAACCCCAGCCCGGTGCCTCGGCCCCGGAGCTCAGCCCTCGGGCGCAGCTTCTGGCCCGGTCGGAACCAGGCTGCTGAGAGCTGTGACAATCTGCCCCAGCTGGGCCCTGCCCCACGGGGCGCCCGTCCGGGGGCAGGCCTAGAGCCAGGCGCTGGAATCTCCCTTCCCCAGGCGCGTGTGGGAGCGCCGCAGAGGGGATGCGCAGGAAGCTGACAGCCCCGGTAGCTAATTGGTGTCTGCCAGGGCAGAGCAGGCATCACGCTGAGCTGCTCCCCAGGGACATGCAGCAGCTGCGGCTGCTCCAGAGGGGAATTAGAACAGCCCCGGCTGAGCACAGCGCCTCCTAGGGGAGGAGAGAGACACCGTGGGGGGAGCTCTGCAGAGACGCCCTCACACACGGTCAAACCCTCCCAGCTACAGCCCGGCACGCGGAGGAAACCGGGGCAGTAGCAGCCAGCAGCCCAGACCGGGCGCCAGTCGAGTGGGGCACAAAGGGACTCAGCACAGGGGACCCGACCCACCTCGTCACGGTGCCAAGATCCCAGCGGGGGGCTGGCCCGACAACCCCTCAGCCTGCAGATGAGAGCAGGGGACAGGGGTCCCCGTGCAGTTGTCTCCGCTCAGCGGCGTGGGGCCTGGGCTCAGCCGCTGCAGCGCTGGGAGGGTCACACACAGAGCCGGTGCCACCGGTGACTCTGCCAGGTGATACAGTGGGCACGGTTGCCCTGGCCACGAGTGCAGCATACAGCAAAGGTTGGCCAGGCCATGCCCTGCTCCCGGTGCCCGACGCCCCGAGTCACTGACGCCAGGCACAGAGCTCCCACAACCGAGCAGCAGCCAGCGCTTTGCCCCGGGCGAGGGATGACGCACAGGGCAGGCCAGGCCCAGAACAGAGCAATAGCCATGCATGGGACTGCACCCTCTCCTGGCCACTTCTGTGACGCTGGCAGAGCAGGTGCGAGTCCATGCCAAGGGCCCCATGTCTGCACCGAACGCTGACAGCCAGACACAGCTGGGATCCGTCAGTCCCACTGACAGCCTGTCCCCCACATTGCAAGGTCAGGTTTGAGCGGCTGCGTTGTGAGCCTCTGGCTGTGAGGGACTCCCCAGCCAGGAGAGCTGGCGTGAAGGGCTGATCTGCCCTGCCCAAAAGGAAGGGGCCGTCGACACCAGAGGGGCTATTGGGGGACAGTTTCCCTACATCCCTCAACACGAGGACAGAAGGTTTCTGGTCCGCCCGCCTGCCCGTGAGGGTGTCAGGCAAGTGGATCCCTCCCATCAGCTGAGTTTGCAGCTCAGAGCATGTGGCAGGAGGGGGATAGAAACCCCAAACACAGGAACCAGGTCTCTCCTGCTTGGACTCGGGGGCCAAGGGTTCTAGGCATAGGCAAAGGATCCCCAGCTGCTCAGACACAGAGCTTGCTGACTGTGGAAGTGTCTGTTACCTTTTGAAACGCAAGACTAACTCGTGCATCTGTGTTCACCGGCTTTAACCTCCTCCAGAGCTCTCTGGTTTCCTTTTCCTGTTAATCTCTCTGTAGATAGTTCGTTGTAGGATTGGCTACCAGCGCTGTCTGTGGCGTGAGATCTAAGGTGCAATTGACCTGGGGTAAGTGACTGGTGCTTTGGGACGGGGAGTAACCCGAATATCACTGTGATCCGGGGTGGAAGGGCCCAGCTATCACAGAGGGAGGCGAGACAGCCCGGAGAGCCCAAGGGGACTGTCTGGGACTCCCTGGTCAGGCTGTTCCAGCACCTGAGGAGTTCACACCTGCTACCTGGTGGGTGAGATCTAAGAGCAGAACTCAGCCACGGGGGGTCTGTGCCTGGCTCCTGACAGGCGGCCTGAGGCTGGTACCCGCGGTCTGGAGTCACTGCGGGATGGCCTGGCAGGAGCCCTGAGGCTTCTGGCATAAGTCTGCAAGTGAGGGGGCCCTTGATGCCTGACTCCCCCTTGCCTTGGCCTCCCCCCATCCCAACAGCCCAGGAGCCTCATCGGCGAGATGGTGCTGTGACATTATGAGTGTGATATAATCTCTCATTGAAAGGTGACAGGGCCAGAAAGAGTTAATTAACTCACAGACTGACCCGACCTATGGCCGAACTTTAGAGACTGGTTAGGAAGATCTGTAAATGAATAGAGCTTTGAAATGCAGCCGGCATTGTTAGAGGTAGAAGGGGAGGTGTTTGCTCAGGGCTTGTGATGTAAGCAAACAAGTCTTGTCTATTGCTATAGCTTTAATTCAAAGATCAAAAAAGGAATATTAACATTTATGATGATACTTGAGTGAAATAGTATTATTGTCTCTATGTCTCTTTGAAGGTTGTGGTAACCTGTATCTGAACTGTTTAATGGATAAATTACCCTGTGCTAATTGCCAGGATGTTTGGGAGAAGGAGAGTTGAGCCGATTGTTTTCTCAGGCCGAAAGGCTGCTGGAAATGTATAAGAACCCTGGGACACGATCCTGCTTCATCTCAGATCTGCTTTGGGTTTCAAGAGGGGGAAACCTTAAACCACAAGGATTGAGATCCCCAGTCACTGACTGGAGCCACCCTGAATATGGACATTGGACTATAACCTATGGACTATTTCTAAAAGGACTTTTGGTAACTAAAAGCTCACCTCTGCTATGCATCTAAACCTCAAGAATTGAATTCAAGTCTGTCTGTATATTGATCTTTTAACCAACACTCTCTCTTTTCTTTTTTAATAAATTTTAGCTTAGTTAATAAGAATTGGCTATAGCGTGTATTTTGGGTAAAATCTAAGTTATAATTGGACCTGGGTATGTGGCTGATCCTTTGGGATTGGAAGAACCTTTTCTTTTATATGATGAGATAAGATTCTCAGTAATCATCATCATATCTGACAGGTGTGTCTGGACGGAGGCCTGAGGCTGGGCACTTTAAGGGAACTGCGTTGTTTGGACGTCTGAGTAACCAGGGAGGTACTTCTGTGCTGGTATTGGAAGATCCACCAGCGTTTGGGGTTTGTCTGCCCCGTTCTGTTTGCAGTTCACCCTGATTGAGTGACCTCAGCTGGCTCCCACGGGCAGCACCGTCACAGGTGCCCTTGGGCCCTGGCAGCTCGCAGGATGAGGGCAGCTGAGAACTCAGGAGGGAGGGAGGACGGGAGGCTCTCGGGGCCCTGCGTGGGGCCCAGCTGCCCACTGATTTCCCATCTTACCATGGGGGCTGGGCTGCCACTCATTGTGCGGGAGGGGGGAGCTGGGGTGTCAACGACAGGATCGAGGGGCTCCTGGAGATGCCTGCCAATCAATGCCAGCACCGAGCACCATCGCCCTCAGCCAGGGCAACCAGTGGGGGCACGGGGAGGAGCAGAAAGGGGGCGGGAGGGAGCAGGGGCCTGATCTCTCCCCCTCAGTGCGGCGCAGACAGACACAGACCGGCTCCACCATGGACACGATCCCCAGGACGGGACTCTTACATCCATCCTGGCACACGCCCCTCCCACCAACACAGCGTCACGCCAGGCACCTGCCTCCTGGCTGCGGAGTAACACACGGGGAAAACCTCCAGCTGACAGCTCCCCCGAGCAGAAGGGGTGGGGCAGCTATCCTCTGCCTTCCACCCAGTGGCTTTCCCAGTGAGGGGGGGCAGCGCAGGGTGCCTGTGTGTACCCCCCCTACACACACACTCGCCCTGTCCCTTTCTCTGCTGAAGTCCCAGAAGCTGGACAAGTAGCCGAGGGCCTGGCGCTCCCTGCCTGGCTCTGCCCCCCGGCCCATCCATCCATCATGGATTAGCTCTTTTCTGTCCACCTCATAGAATCATAGAACTTGAGATCAGAAGGGACCATTATGATCATCTAGTCTGACCTCCTGCATGATGCAGGCCACAAAAGTTGACCCACCCACCCCTGAAATAACTCTCACCCTTGACTCAGCTGTTGAAGTCCCCAAATCCTGATTTGGCGACTTCAAGCAGCAGATAATCCTCTAGCAAACGACCCCTGCCCCATGCTCGGAGGAAGGCGAAAAACCTCCAGGGCCTCTGCCAATCTACCCCGGAGGAAAATTCCTTCCCGACCCCAAATATGGCGATCAGCTGAACCCCGAGCATGTGGCCAATATTCTCTATCCTGACACTTAGGAAAAGACTCCCAATATCCCAACATTTAAAATCGGTACTAACTCCCAGGTGGCACATTATTGACCTATTGGGTAAATCAAGTTATCCTATCAGATCATCCCTTCCATAAACTTATCAAGCTTAGTCTTAAAGCCGGAGAGGTCTTTTGCCCCCACTATGTCCCCCGGCAGGCCATTCCAGTATTTCACTCCTCTGACGGTCAGAAACCTTCGCCTAATTTCAAGCCTAAACTTCCCAACTGCCAATTTATATCCATTTGTTCTCGTATCCACATTAGCACTGAGCCGAAATAATTCCTCTCCCTCCCCGATATTGATCCCTCTGATATATTTAAAGAGAGCAATCATATCTCCCCTCAACCTTCTTTTGGTTAAGGAAAACAATCCGAGCTCCTCAAGTCGCCTTTCATACGACAGGCTTTCCATTCCTCGAATCATCCTAGTGGCCCTTCTCTGTACCCTTTCCAGTTTAAGTTCATCCTTCTTAAACATGGGAGACCAGAACTGCACACAGTACTCCAAATGAGGTCTCACCAGCGCCTTGTATAACGGGACTAGCACCTCCTTATCTCTACTAGAAATACCTCGCCTAACGCAACCCAAGACCGCATTAGCCTTTTTGACGGCCACATCACATTGCCGACTCATAGTCATCTTGCGATCGACCAGGACTCCGAGGTCCCTCTCCTCGTCCGTTACTTCCAACAGGTGCGTCCCCAGCCTATAACTATAATTCTTATTAGTCATCCCTAGATGCATAACCTTACACTTCTCACTATTAAATTTCATCCTATTACTAATACTCCAGTTTACCAGGTCATCCAAATCCCCCTGGAGGATATCCCTATCCTTCTCCGAATTGGCAATACCTCCCAACTTCGTGTCATCCGCAAACTTTATCAGCCCACTCCTACTTTCGGTTCCGAGGTCAGCGACGAATAGATTGAATAACATCGGACCCAAAACCGAACCCTGAGGAACTCCACTGGTAACCTCCCTCCAACCCGACAGCTCCCCTTTCAGTACGACCCTCTGCAGTCTCCCCTTTAACCAGTTCTTTATCCACCTCCGGAATTTCATTTCGATCCCCATCCTTTCCAATTTACGCAGTAATTCTTCATGCGGTACCGTATCAAACGCCTTACTGAAATCAAGATATATCAGATCCACCGCATTGCCCTTATCTAAAAAATCTGTTACTTTCTCAAAGAAGGAGATCAGGTTGGTTTGGCACGATCTACCTTTCGTAAAACCATGTTGTAATTTGTCCCAGACGCCATCGACCTCAAGGTCCGTAAGTACTCTCTCCTTCAATATTTTTTCCATGACTTTGCATTTTTTCCATGACTTTGACCTCAGGGACTGTCGGGCCTGGAGCCAGTCGAGCCCCCTTCCTCCTGCGGCCGCTCCCCCTTGTCTGCATCAGGAGGCACTTACACGTTAACGGGGCCGTGCCTGGCCCTGCCCCCCCCCCCAGCTCGGCTCAGCCCTGCCCAGTGCGTGTGCCCCTGCTCCAGCCCCCCCAGATCCACCGTGCCCTCCCGCCAGGGCTGCGCTTCACAGCTGCAATTCCCTGGGGCCGCTCCCCCCTCCTCCTGTCTGTGTCCCGGCCCACAGGGCACATCCACTCCCTGGGCTCCCTGTCTCCAGACTGGGAGGAAACTACCCCCTGCCCTTCCCCCTCCCCAACAATACTAGTGTCCTGGAAACTTTGAACAGTTACAGACACAGGACGTGCTGCAGCCAAGCAAGACAGGTGAAGGTTGTATTAGAGCTCACCTGGGAACTGATCCCAGGGACTGAAAGTCAGGGGTTGTTTAAGTGCCAGATTTGGTTACCTTTGTGATGCACGAACAGAGTAAAATCCCAACCAGCAGTATATAGACTTGGTGCTGTAAAGGGGCCAATTTAACAAAGCTGAAAACAATTCTGAACTAAATCATTTGGGAGAAAGAATTTAAACAGGAAAATGTAAATGACAATTGGGAACAGTTTAAGACCATTTTGCTAGATGTCCAAAAAGCTACAATCAAGAAAGAAGGCCACACAGCTTTACAAAACAGCCTGGCTCAGGGGGGAAGTAAAGGCAGCTATTGCATAGACTGTCGGTCCTTCATCAGTTAAGACTGAGCCGATCACAACACGTCTTCCAATCGTCGCTCGCTCTGGCCATCCTTCGCCATGTTTGTCCATATCTCCTTGTTAAGAAATCATCCCACCTCTTTGGAGGCCGACCGCGTGGCCGTTTCAGTTCTCGCGGATACCACTCAGATATAGCTGCAGTCCATCTGTTGTCACTGAGTCGGGCCACATGTCCCGCTGGGACGAAGTGAGAATGTTTTGTTGTGTTGTGTGAATACTGAGGGGGAAGGTTGCAGGGGAGCTGGGCTGGGACTGCCTGCATGGAGGAAGGGAGAAAGGAGACGCCTGGAAGGGGTTGGGAGTTTGGGAAGCTGGCTAGGAAGGAAGAGGGGACTCTGACGGGGCTGGGGCTTCCCAGCGGGGAGCGTGGCCTCCCTGGGCCCCCCAGCTGGACCTAACTAAAGGGGATCCTGTTGTCTGTACTGGCAAGACCTGTTTTGGACTGTGTTCCTGTCTTCTCAATAAACCTTCTGTTTTACTGGCTGGCTGAGAGTCATGGTGAATCGCAGGAAGCTGGGGGTGCAGGGCCCGGACTCCCCCACACTCCGTGACACCCGCCCACTGCATTTTGCTGAGCCTGCTTTCGACAACAACACTTGGACTCCAGACTGCTGCCTAATTATTTCATTGGGGATGCGATCGCGGCGCGAAATGCCCAAAAATGTTCGTTCCATGGCCCTCTGTGTGACAGACCGTTGATGTTCTTCGGTCTTCGTCAGCGACCATGTTTCGCTGCCATATAGCATCGCTGGAAGCACGGTCGAGTTAAAAAGATTCGCACGAGTTGTTTTGCTGATCTTTCCTTGGAGGATGTCCCTGATGTCGTTGAATGCACCATCCAGCTTTTTTTCTGCGCGACAGTTCGCCTTTCTGATCGTGGCGCATGTTGACTTCTTGGCCCAAATAAAGGTATTTGTCGGCCTCTTGGATCTGCTTCTCCTCCAAGAGTTATTTGGGTTCTGTGACGAAGTGGGAATGTTTTGATGTGTTCTTTGAATACTGAGAGGGGAGTATTGACCGGGGAAGGCTGCAGGGGGGCTTGGCTGGGACTGCCGGCATTGGGGAAGGAAGGAGACCTGAGCATGTAACATGAGAACCCAGGAGGGGGGGTGAAGGCCAGGTAACACCTCTGACCGGGAATCTGGACAAAGGACAAAGGCTGGGGGAGGAGCCGGGGGGAAGGGAGACAGGAGACTCCTGGAAGGGGTTTTAAGTTTTGGAGCTGGCTGAAGAATGGAGCGGGGTGCCCCGACGGGGCTTGGGCTTCCCAACGGGGCTGAGGCCTCCCTGGGGCCCCCAGATGGACCTAACTAAAGGGGGTCCTGTTGTCTGTACCGGCAAGACCTGTTTTGGACTGTGTTCCTGTCGTCTCAATAAACCTTCTGTTCTACTGGCTGGCTGAGAGTCATGGTGAATCACAGGAAGCCGGGGGTGCAGGGCCCTGACTCCCCCTCACTCCGTGACAGGTTCTTGGCAGAACATCTGATCTCATATATTTCATTTTTGACTGGTTCATTTTTAATCCGACTTGACTACTTTTCGCGTTCAGTTCTTTAAGCATTCTCTCAAGCTGGACTGTATTTTCAGCTATCAGCACTATATCATCTGCGAACCTGAGATGGTTTAGCCGATCGCCGTTGATATTAATCCCACCTTTCAGGTCTGCTTGTTGAAAGACCAATTCAAGACAGGCTGTGAATAATTTTGGTGAAATTGTATCTCCTTGTTTCACACCTTTCTCGATGGGGATTCGGAGGGGAGGATCGAACAGCGATATATCCGTGCTGCAGCCAGAGTTCGCTTCCTTTAATAATGTGATATATTTTGCGCTGATGCCCTGTTCTGAAAGAGCTTCAAGAACGGCGTTAGTCTCCACGCTATCAAACGCCTTCTCGTAGTCCATGAAGAACTTGTATTCCCTTGAACGCTATAGTAGTTGGTTTAGAGTGAAGATGTGGTCTATCGTGCTGTAATTTCTTCGAAAACCGGCATGCTCTCTAGGTTGCTGTTCATCCAGGTTTCGCGACAGTCGATTTGTTATTATTTGGGTGACAACTTATAGACATGCGAAAGCAGGCAGATCGGGCAATAGTTCTTTAGATTTTCTCGATCGCCTTTCTTATGCAGCAAGATGGTATTGGACTCTTTCCAACTGGATGGTATCTTCTGGATTTCCGTAACGGCTGAACCTTTGGGCGAGAGCTTTCCAGAGTTCCTGACCTCCTGCCTTAAGCACTTCTGCTGTCAGACCATCCTTGCCTGGAGCCTTCCCCTCTTTCATTTGATGGACTGCATGACGGACTTCGCTGGTGAGAACCGGGAGTATGTGTTCATCGGTTTGTTGAAGTGATGGCATTGGGACGTCTATACGGGGTGCAGAGAGCTGGGTATAGAAATCCCTGCAGATTGCCTCCATCTCTGTTCGATCGGTTACTGATTCTCCATCCTTGTTCTTCAAAGCCGATAATGATGACCTATACAATGCCAGGTCCCGTTTGCATTTTTTGAGACTTTTACGATCTTCAGCAGCTTTTCAGTTCGAAATTTCTCGACGTCTTCCCTCAGCTTCACTCGTATGAGCTTGCAGAGAAGGGAGTACTCAAGCCTGTCACTGCCATTTCTTTTCATTTTCCTCCGCTTCTCCAATAAGGTCTTTGTATTCGCCGAGATTCTTCCACTAGCTGTTTTCGGTCTTTCACGCTCAGCTGATTTCACTCACCGTTCCAGTCTCTTGCTGAAGTTCTCATAATCGTCGTCGCAGTCGTCCAGGAGGCTCCAGTCTTCCCTGGAAATGTTTTCCTTCAGGATTTCCTCGTCGAAAGCTACTGGGTGGTGCCTTCTGTTCGCCATACACAGCGCCTTTTTCTCCACCTTCACAGTGAACGTGAGTCTGGCTCTCAGTAGGCGATGATCACTACCGATGTTAAATGATGGCACTACTGAAATATCCTGCACAAAGCGTCGTCTATCGATCAGAAAGGAATCGATTTCATTCTTTGTCTTCATGTTCGGTGCGATCCAAGTCCATCTCCTGTTGGCCTTCTTTCGGAACCAGGTGTTACCAATGAACATTCTCCTTGTCTCTGCCAATATAGCTAGTCGTTCTCCTCGTGCGTTTCGTTCTCCGATACCGTACCTTCCTATGAACTTTTCGCCTTCTCTCCCTCTTCCAACCTTGGCGTTAAAATCTCCCATTGCAATCGTATATGTGGAATTCTGAGTGAGGGTTTCCTCCAGCTCCTGATAGAATTCTTCCACATCATCATCTTCACATGCACTTGTGGGAGCGTAGATCTGGATGATTTTGAGGGTGCTGTTTCGGTTCAATCGGAGGTAAAGCACCCCAATACGCGATGACTTCAAATGGCATGAGACGATTTTCGAAGACCATTCCTTGTTTATGATGAATCCGACTCCTCCAACTGTCCTCGCGCCTTCTCCTTTCCCTAGAGTGACCGTGCTTCCATCCCTCCAGCCGACCTCCATCTCCTTCTTTCGTCGTGTTTCGCAAACACCCAGCACATCGCAGGCTGTTTTTGCCTGTTCCTCCATGAGATGGTTTATCGATTCCTCCCTCGTCAGTGTTCTGCAGTTATAAGTGCACACTGAGAGAGTCATCCAGTTTCCTTTTGGCAACCTGGCACCTGAGATTCTTTTCAGCCTCTCGTCGATCGAATGCATCACTGCCTCCGGAGTGGGGAACGAGGGACGTGCAGAGAACTGAGACTTGGTTTTCTGTGTTGTTTTAGCCGTTATTTTAAGCCACCCGCTGGCTGGGCTGTCAGTGGCACGTTTACCTCCTCAACTTAGCTAGCTTACAGCCTCAGAAAGAGGGATTATACGCCCCTCTGCAGAGGAAGCAACCCTCTCGCTGGGCTGACAGTCCGACACCTTGATAGCATGGTTAGACCTGCCGGAGAATACACTCCGCTACCATCTCTGTCGAACAGCCAGGGTCACCGCTGCGCCACATTGAGGCGTCAAGGCAGCTATTAATATATATATATATATATTACAAATAGAAAAAAGGGGAAGTTGACAGTAATTAATATTAATTAGAAGCTAAGAATTGTAGAAAATTGATAAGGGAAGCAAAAGGACACAAGAAAAATTCTATGACCAGCAATGTTAAGGACAATAAGAAGGAGCGATTTTTTAAAGTTGTGACACTAAATACCTTGGAGGAGCACCCTGTAATCCCCATATTCATCATTTGTATATAATTGTGGTGTTTCATATAAAGCATGCCATGTAAGATATCACGGGAAAGGTCCTGATTTGCTGAAAGCCACTGTTCTATCTATATACATATATCATTAGTGATATGAAGTTATGAGATTGTGTTGTATGCTTGTCACTGAAACATGCTGTGAGTTGGGGAATGGCCCAGATATTCGTTCCCCAGAGACAACACAAGGAGAGTAACCAACGCCCGGGCAGGTGTCAAACAACCATCAACAGCCATTGTCCAGCAAGGGAGTTAGAATTCAATGACTCACTTGCACAAGACCATAAAAGGGGAATTGCTCAACCTTGCCTGGAGACTCAGCAATGCCCCCCAGACGTGCCTGGACTTGTGTTCTCCAAGCACATGGGCTGAGGATATAAAATAGTGGACAGAGGCCCCATGTTTGTCCTTTCTCCGCCCCCACCTATGCTGAAGGCAATAAGAACATTGGAGCTGAGGAGACTGGTGTGACGGTGCTGCCTGTTGGAGCCAGCTGAGGTCACTCAGTCAGGGTGAACTGCAAACAAAACGGGGCAGACAAACCCCAAACGCTGGTGGATATTCCAATACTTAGATTTTCCAACCAGCACAAAACAACTTCTCTATTACCATACAGGTTACTCAGAAGTCCAAACAACGCAGTTCCCTTAAAGTACCCAGCCTCAGGCCTCCGTCCAGACACACCTGTCAGATATGATGATGATTACTGAGAATCTTATCTCATCATATAAAAGAAAAGGTTCTTCCAATCCCAAAGGATCAGCCACATACCCAGGTGCAATTATAACTTAGATCTTACCCAAAATACACGCTATAGTCAATTCTTATTAACTAAGCTAAAATTTATTAAAAAAGAAAAGAGAGAGAGTGTTGGTTAAAAGATCAATACACAGACAGACTTGAATTCAATTCTTGAGGTTTAGATACATAGCAGAGGTGAGCCTGTAGTTGCCAAAAGTCCTTTTAGAAATAGTCCATAGGTTATAGTCCAATGTCCATATTCAGGGTGGCTCCAGTCAAAGACTGGGGATCTCAATCCTTATGGCTTAAGGTTCCCCCCTCTTGAAACCAAAGCAGATCTGAGATGATGTATGATCATGTCCCAGGGTTCTTATACATTTCCAGCAGCCTTTTGGCCTGAGAAAACAATAGGCTTAATTCTCCTTCCTCTAAACATCATGGCAATTAGCACAGGGTAATTTATCCATTAAACAGTTCAGCTACAGGTTACTACAACCTTTAAAGAGACATATAGACAAGCCTTGTTTGCTGACACCACAAGACCTGAGCAAACATTTACCCTTGAGATCTCTAACAATGCAGACTTGCGTTTTAAAGCTTTATTTATTTACCTATCTTTCTAACCAGTTTTTAAGGTTTATTCCTAGGTCAGGTTACTCTGAGTTAATTAACTCTTTCTGGCCCTGTCATGAGATATTACATTACACTCATAACGTCACAACTGGTCCCCAGGCTAACAGGAAGAATCTGTGTAACACTGACAGACCCCAGTTGTTGGTGGGCAGGATTGAACCTAGGACCTCTGGAGCTTAGTGCAGGAGCCTCTACTGCATGAGCTCAAAGCCACCTGGCCCTTAGCTAAGGTTGTAGCAGACTCATGAATCTCTAAGTGGTCTCGGTGCCACTAGAGGGGACAGAGCTCCGCACCCAGGAGGTGTGTGGGTTACACCTGCATTTGAAAGACTGTAACCAATCTGCAGTATCCAGTGCGGGGAGAAAAACTGCTTAGACCAGAGGTTGTCTAGTCCAGGGGTAGGCAACCTATGGCACGGGTGCTGAAGGTGGCACATGAGCTGATTTTCAGTGGCACTCTCACTGCCCAGGTCCTGGCCACCGGTCCGGGGGGCTCTGCATTTTAATTTAATTTTAAATGAAGCTTCTTAAACATTTTTAAAAACCTTCTTTACGTTACATACAACAATACTTTAGTTATATATTATAGACTTATAGAAAGAGACCTTCTAAAAACGTTAAAATGTATGACTGGCACGCGAAACCTTAAATTAGAGTGAATAAGTGAAGACTCGGCACAGCACTTCTGAAAGGTTGCCGACCCCTGGCCTAGTCTAAGAAGGTTGAGAATTTAGACTGCGTGCTTATCTTTTCTTTTGGTAACTACTCTGACTTTTGCCTGTCACTTATAATCACTTAAAATCCATCTTTTCTAATGAATAAACTTATTCTAGTGTTTATCTTTACCAGTGAGTTTGCCCGAAGGGTTTGGTAAATCTGCTCAGGTTACAAAGGCTGGTTCCACTTTCCATTGATGAAGAAGTGAAACAATTAATAAACTTGCATTGCTCATGAAAGGGTCTTGAGCGGTGCAAGACGGTGTATTCCTGAGGTACAAGGCTAGGAGCTGAGGGGGGATTTGGCTGGTGCCTTTTTCTGTGTGATTCATGAGTGACTCGGGGAGCATTCTTGCAATCCAGCTGGGTGTGGGGCTCCACATGCTGATGGCTGAGTGATCACAGCACCTGGAGGGGTTTGCTGCTTGTCACCAGTAAGGCAACAACCCAGATTAGTGCGTGAAGGGGGCACAGCGGTCCCACAGTCCCAGGTTGCACCCCAGGGATCCACTCACAAAAGTCTATCAGGAACACATGGAATCCGAACAATGGCATCGGTTCATGGTAGAATTATCAACAACAATGCAACCAAGGGAGAATGGTTCAGTAAATGTGGCTGTTCTGCATTTGGGGAAAAGCCAGATGATGTTCTCCTCTGATGATAAAATACTTCCCATTCCAACAGTAACTAAGAAGTTCATCAGCAGCTACTAATGTTGGACTTTTTAAAATGAGGAGATCCAGATAACTTGCATCCAAGAATTTTAAAAGATTTGGCTGCGGCGCTCGCTGGACCTTTAATGTTGACTTTCAATGAGTCTTGGACAGGTTTATGGAAAATAAATCCTGCCAAACTAACTTGGTGTCTTTTGATGCGATGACAAGGTGACGCTTCTGCCAGGTGTCATCGTCAGAAACAACGGCCAGGTTCAATATCCAGGGGTGCTGTTCAAAATTACAAACACACCTGCTTGAGCTCCTTTTCAGAAACCTGGGAAGAGCTACACCCCTCCCCTGAGTACAGGCAACCCTTCCCCTCTGCCAAGCACTGAATCACTGGCTGAGACAAGGAAGATCTTATTAAGGGAACAGGAGACACTGCATCAACTTGGGAAAACAGCACCAATAAATCAGTGAGATACAGATAAGTAAACCCCTGTCCTCAGGGGATCTCGGGCAGCAGTCAATGGTCCCTTTAACATGTTACTTCCCACTCTGCTGCACCCCACTCACAGTTTGGCATCAGTGGCTAGCAAAGTCCGAGAGCCCAGGAGAGCATTCACTGGTCCAGTCCTCAGACCCCACAACCAAGCTGGCTATAGGGATTTCAGCTTTGCCAGTGCTGGACAGAAAAGCTCCCAGCCAGCTCCTATGGGTGCTCTGTACAGCTTCAGCAAAGCCCTTGGGCACAAACCCTTCAGCAGAAACAATTTTCCAGCATATAAACCCCAAACCCAGAACCCCGCCACCTCCTGCTCCACCACCCAGCAGAGCGAGTGCTTGGTTAGGGTGACCCCTCTCCCAGGGCCTGTTCAGCCCAGCTCCGGGCCTGCTGGTCATCCAGCACAACTGGCACCTTTCCAGTCTCCCTGCAGCCACAACGCAGATGGATTTTAACCCAAACCACCAGACTGGTCACACAGGAATAACAAACATGCAAATGAGGCCTGGCTTATTTGGTCTCTTCTCCAGCATCACCACTAGACGGCAGCAGAGAGCTCCCTCCCGTAGCCCTTCAGAGCCCAGGCTGAGGAGAGCAGCCTCTGTGTGTGTGTGTGTGTCACTCAGAGCGACAACGTCCGTACAGTCGGGGTGAAGCGATGTGGCAGCGCCGAGCATGGCCAAAGGCTCTTTTTGTCACCAGGGACGCTCACCCCAGAGGCACAGGCTGCACCCAGTTTTACCACCCAGGGAGCCACGTATCTGTGCCAGGCCTTGTCCTAGCCATGGCCACATCCGAGGTAACCGCCAGTCACCACCCTGACAAATCAACACAAATCTCCCAGCAGAACCCGCCTAGACACAAATCAACACAACCGCCCACAGAGCAACCCATCCAGCACACACAACCACCCCAGACACACACACACACCAACCCAAATTAACACAACCACCCACAGAACAACCCATCCAGCACCCTCTGGCCCCTCTGGCTGGTTAGGTCACTGGGGTCCTCTCTCCCCAGCCCATTGTCCTCCCACTGGCCAGAACCGGCTGCGACTCCTGAGCTGGGTCTCCGGGTCGCCAGGTCACCAGTCGCTGGGGTCTCCATTCTCCAGGTCATCGGCTGGGGTCCCAAGTCCCCTCTCCGGTCCTCTGTAACCACAAACTCCCTCTCTCCTCACCTCGTTAAACCAGTAACCCCCAGGGAAACTGAGTCCCACCCCCTCTGCATGCAAACTACTGGAAAACCACGAAAAGATAAGAAAATCCCCCACTTTGTCACAGGGGTGTATACGGCTGAGGGGGTGAGGAGTAGGGGAGTGTGGAGTATGGGGGTGGGAGATTGGGGGGTGAGGAGTAGGGGAGTGTGGAGTATGGGGGTGGGAGATTGGGGGGTGAGGAGTGGGGAGGAGCAGAGGGTGGGAGATTGGGGGGTGAGGAGTGGGGAGGTGCAGGGGGTGGGAGGTACAGGCAGTTCCAGGGCCCAGGGCCCTGCCATTGGGAGTCACCTACGTCTGTGCTCAGGGGGGCCGTGGGCCCCGCGCTGAGCCCAGCCCGCAGGAGATGTGTAGGGCTGGGCAGGGGGCCAGGAGCAGAGCTCCAGGGAATCCCAGCGCCAAAGCAGGGCTGGAGGGCAGCTCCCTGTCCCGGGGCTGGGGCTGAGCCGAAGGGCTGGCCCCGGCTCCCCACCTCACCTGGCCTGCCCAGCACAGGTTGGCAGCTGCGGAGCCTGCGGAGAGGGAGGTGCTAAGGGCTGGATCGGGCAGGGCCGGGCGCAGAGACGTTCTCTGGCTCCAGTCCCGCTCCCTGCCTGGTGCTGGACAGACACAGACCCACGGCCACGCAGGCTGCGGGGCTGCTCGGCTCAGCTACCCCCCGCCAGACCCCACCCCGCAGGGGGGCACCCTGGGGCCGCGCTACGGGCACCGTGGGAAGCCATGCCGTGCCAGGGGGGCACCCTGGGGCTGCTGGGCACCGTGCTGCTGGCCCTGGCAGCGCTGCCGGCCGTGGGGCAGGACTATGACTCCTCCAGCTGGCAGCCGGGGCAGCCCCCGAGCGGGCGTGGCTATGGCAAGGCGCCGCAGTGTGTGGACATCCCGGCCGACCTGCAGCTGTGCCACGAGGTGGGCTACGGGCGCATGTGGCTGCCCAACCTGCTGGACCACGACTCCCTGGCCGAGGTGAAGCAGCAGGCCGGCGCCTGGGTGCCCCTGCTCGCCAAGCGGTGCCACGGAGACACCCAGCGCTTCCTGTGCTCGCTCTTCGCGCCCGTCTGCCTAGCCCGGCCCATCTACCCCTGCCGCTCGCTCTGCCAGGCGGTGCAGGCCTCCTGCGCCCCCCTCATGGAGGCCTTCGGCTTCCCCTGGCCCGACATGCTGCGCTGCGCCCGCTTCCCCCCCGACCACCGTCTCTGCATCGCCGTGCAGTCCGGGAGCAGCCAGGCCACCCCGCCGCCAGGTAACGGGGGGGGGGGCGGGCCATCCCCCCCCCCGGTAACGGGGGGGGGGGGAACAGGCCACCCGGCCGCCAGGTAACGGGGGGGGACGGGCCATCCCGCCGCCAGGTAACGGGGGGGGGAACAGGCCACCCGGTAACGGGGGGGGGGACGGGCCATCCCGCCGCCAGGTAACGGGGGGGGAACAGGCCACCAGGTAACGGGGGGGACGGGCCATCCCGCCGCCAGGTAACGGGGGGGGAGGGGACGGGCCACCCCGTCACCAGGTAACGGGCGGGGAACGGGCCACTCTGCTGCCAGGTAACGGGGGGGACGGGACAGGCCACCCCGCCGCCAGGTAACGGGGGGGACGGGACAGGCCACCCCGCCGCCAGGTAACGGGGGGGACAGGCAACCCCGCCCCCAGGTAAGGGGGGGGGACGACAGGCCACCCGGCCCCCAGGTAATGGGGGGGGGGGACAGGCCACCCGGCCCCCAGGTAACGGGGGGGGGGACGACAGGCCACCCTGCCGCCAGGTAAGCAGGACTGCTGCAGAGCCCCTGGTGCCCCCGTGCGGCTTTGGCTCTGCTCCCCCAGCCGCACGGGCTCCCCTGGGCAGGAGCATCAGTCCCACCCCCTCTGCCCACCTGCCCAACCTGCTGCCAGCCTGGCTCCCCATGCCCTGCCCTGGGGGGTCGCTGACAGCTGGGCACGGGGGGGGAACACAGTCAGATGGGGGGGGCTGTGCTAGGCTGACTCTCACCTCCCCCCTCCCCGCAGCGTCCAGGATCTGCCCACAGTGCGAGACAGAGCAGAAGGCAGAGGGCATGATGGAGCAGATGTGTGCTAGTGACTTCGGTGAGTGGGGTGGGGAAAAGGGGGGTTCTCGGAGCGTCCCCTCCCTACGGATCGGCCTTGTCCCAGGGGGGCCTGGGCAGTGGGTCAGAGGGACTGGGGGGGCTGGTCCGGGGTGGCTGGGCAGTGGGTCAGGCCTTGGGGGTGGGTGGGCAGTGGGTCGGGGGGAAGCAGGGCTGGGGCGGGGGGGGGGGTTGGGCAGTGGGGCTGGGGAGGACTGGTCCAGGGGGGCTGGGCAGTGGGTCAGGCCTTGGGGGGGGGCTGGAGAGGGCTGGGCAGTGGGTCAGGGGGGCTGGCTGGGCAGTGGGCCGGCGAGGGGATGGGCAGTGGGGTGGGCCTTGGGGATGGCTGAGCAGTGGGTCAGGAGGGACTGGGGGGAGCGGGGCCAGGGCCAGGGGGTGCTGGGCAGTGGGCCAGAGGGAGCAGGGCTGGGGGGGGCTGGGCAGTGGGGTG
>QXTE01000090.1:72293-88979 GCA_003942145.1 Platysternon megacephalum
GGGGGGCGCCCCGTGCAGTCCGGGGGCAGCTCCCGAGTCGGCCGCGCTCCCCCCGCAGTGCTGAAGACGCGGCTCCGGGAGCTGCAGGCGGAGGGCGGCGAGCGCCGCCTGGCGGCCGCCCCGAAGAAGAAGCTGCTGAAGCGGGGCCCCCTGCAGCGCCCCGACACCCGGCGCCTGGTGCTGCACATGCGGAACGCGGCCGCCTGCCCCTGCCCGCAGCTGGCCGACCTGCGCCGCCCCTTCCTGGTGCTGGGCCGCAAGGCGGGCGGGCGGCTGCTGCTCGGGGCCGTGTACCGCTGGGAGCGGGGCAACCGGGAGATGCGCTTCGCCCTCAAGTTCATGTTCTCCTACCCCTGCCCGCCGCGCTACGCCCCGCTCCCCGGGGCCGAGCAGCGCTAGGGCCCCCCCTGCCTGCCGGGCCCCCCGTACCCCCCCTGCTAGGCACCCCTGGGACTCCTGCCCCCCAGCCTGCCGGGCCCCCCCGTAGTCCCCCCTGCTAGGCACCCCTGGGACTCCTGCCCCCCCACCTGTTGGGCCCCCCCGGACATCCCCTCGCCTACCGGGCACCCCAGGGAACCCCCCCACCTACCGGGCCCCCCTGGACACCCTCCGCCTGCTGGGCACCCCCATAACTCCCCCTGCTAGGCACCCCTGGGACTTCTCCCCACCTGCCTGCCAGACACCCCCTGCTCCCCACCTGCCTGCCGGACCCCCCCCCCACCTGCTGGGCACCCCGCAGACCCCCAGCCATCTTCCGGGCAGTCCCCCAGGACCCCCATCCACCTGCCAGGGACCCCCCAGGTTCCCCCTTTTCCAAGCAACCCCGGGACCCCTAGAACTCCCACCTCCCTGCTGGACACCCGCCCCCCCCCCCCAATCTCCCTGCCCCCAGCTCTATGGGGCCAAGCAGTACTGAGGGGCGCTACGTGTTTGTGCCAGGCCCAGCGGGTGGCAAACCCCAGGCAGTCGGGCCCCCGTCCCAGCGCATTCTCCAGCCTGCGAGTTACAGTGTGTCAGGCAGGTTAATCCGGGTGCCAGGTCCCCCCTGCTCAGTGGGGTGGCTGGGGGGATCTCTAGGGAGGAGTGGGGAATCCAGGCTCCCCCCCTGTGACGATGCTGCCGGTGGGAGCCAGCTGAGGTCACTCAATCAGGGTGAACTGCAAACAGAACGGGGCAGACAAACCCCAAACGCTGGTGGATCTTCCAATGCTTAGATTTACCAACCAGCACAAAACAGCTTCTGTGTTACCTCCCTGGTTACTCAGACGTCCAAACAACGCAGTTCCCTTAAAGTGCCCAGCCTCAGGCCTCCGTCCAGACACACCTGTCAGATATGATGATGATTACTGAGAATCTTATCTCATCATATAAAAGAAAAGGTTCTTCCAATCCCAAAGGATCAGCCACATACCCAGGTCCAATTATAACTTAGATCTTACCCAAAATACACGCTCTAGTCAATTCTTGAAAAGAAAAGAGAGAGAGTGTTGGTTAAAAGATCAATATACAGACAGACTTTAATTCAATTCTTGAGGTTCAGGTACAGAGCAGAGATGAGTTTGTAGTTACCAAAAGTTATTTTAGAAATAGTTCATAGGTTATAGTCCAATGTCCATATTCAGGGTGATTCCAGTCAATCCTTGTGGCTTAAGGTTTCCCCCTCTTGAAACCCAAAGCAGATCTGAGATAAAACAAGCTGGTGTCCCAGGGTTTTTATACATTTTCCAGCAGCCAGCTTAATCTTCACAAGTATTCCTGTTCTTAATCTTCTGTCTCCCAAACATCCTGGCAATTAGCATAGTGTAATTTATCCATTAAACAGTTCTTATACCGTTTATCACAATCTTCAAAGAGACATATAGACAATTATACTATTTCACTCAAGTGTCTTCCTAAATACTAATACTCCTTTCTCTAATCTTTGAATCAAAGCTATAGCAATAGACAAGACTTCTTTGCTTACATCACAAGCTCTGAGCAAACACCTCCCCTTCTACCTCTAACAATGCCGGCTGCATTTCAAAGCTCTGGTCAATTACAGGTTTCGGAGGGGTGGCCGTGTTAGTCCTTGTGGTCCCTTAGAGACTTGGGCATAAGCTTTCATGGGCTAGAACCCGTTGTCACGGAGTGTGGGGGAGTCCGGGCCCTGCACCCCCGGCTTCCTGCGATTCCCCATGACTCTCAGCCAGCCAGTAAAACAGAAGGTTTATTGAGACGACAGGAACACTGTCCAAAACAGGTCTTGCCGGTACAGACAACAGGATCCCCTTTAGTCAGGTCCATCTGGGGGCCCCAGGGAGGCCACAGCCCCGTTGGGAAGCCCAAGCCCCGTCAGGGCTCCCCTCTTCATTCCCAGCCAGCTTCCACCAACCCAAACTCCCTCCAGGCGTCTCCTTTCTCCCTTCCCCCCGGCTCCTCCCCCAGCCTTTGTCCTTTGTCCAGATTCCCAGTCAGAGGTGTTACCTGGTCTCCAACTCCCCTCCTGGGTTCTCATGTTACATGCTCAGGTATCTCCCTTCCCCCATGCAGGCACTCCCAGCCCAGCTCCCCTGCAACCTTCCCCCTCAGTATTCAAAGAACACAACAAAACATTCTCACCTCGTCACCATTCCCACTTCGTCACACCCACTTCATCGGATGCATGGAGTGGAACATACAGTAGGAAGATATATAACAGCACATGAAAAGCTGGGAGTTGCCTTACCAAGTGGGGGGGTCAGTGCTAACCAGCCAATTCAATGAACGTGGGCTATTCTCAACAGGAGGAAAAATCACTTTTGTCTGGTAACGAGGGTGGCTCATTTCAGACAGGTGACAAGAAGGTGTGAGTAACAGGAGGGGAAATTAGTAGTTAGTTTTTGTAGTGACCCATCCGTTCGTTTACAGATCTGCCCAACCAGGCTCTGGTTCGGCCATGGGTCAGGTCGGTCTGGGAGTTCATTAACTCTTTCTGGCCCTGTCCCCTTTCGATCAGAGATTGTATTACACACACACACCACTTGCTCCTGTCTGCCCCCTCCCGCTCAGCAGCTGATTGGCGGCCAGCCCCATGGGTGCTCAGCACCCCTTATTTCTTCTTCATGAGTGCTTGAGCCCCTGCGCACCCACGGAGTTGGCCCGTTCCCCAGCACGGGACCCCATGGCTACAGAAGGGCACAAGGCCTGGCCAGCCAGAGCTGCAGCGAGCCGCTCCAAGCACAGGGCACCCTCACCCCTGGGCCCCCGGCTCGGCTCCCTGCTGTGCAGCCATCTGCCCTGCAGCACCACAGCGCCCCCTGCCGGCCAATGGCCCTGCCCCCCTCCAGCACAGAGACGCCACAGGCCAGAGCACCGGGGACCCGGGCAGAGGGTGCAGCCGCGGCGGCTCCCGTGCTGGGGACCTGGCTGCTGGCAGGGTGGGGGCATATCTCTGTGCTCCGTGGCAAGGCCCAGGCCGGGAGCACCTAAGGATCCTGCCAACACCCAGCATCACACAGCAACCGTGGCCTGGCCGTAGCACAGCCCGGCTGCCCCAGCACGCGGTGCCAAAGCTGCCCGGCCAGCACGCAGCCAGGGCTGGCATCCCGGGCGGGCACTGCGGGGGGAAGGGGCAGATGCCTCAGGCCAGGAAACACCGGCTGAGTCCAGGGACGCCACCGCCTGGAGGTGCTGCCAGAGAAGGCCCCAGCCCCAGCGCAGGGGCTACAGGCTATGGGGGGCTGATCCACCCAGCCAAGCCCCGGCTCCGTCACACGTCGGCTCCAAGGAACAAGGCAGGTGGGGGCCACAGGCCCAGCCTAGAACTGCCCCCAGAGACGCTGGCACCATCGGCATCCTCTGGCCCATGCCAGGGCCTGCGCAGGTCCCCATGGCACAGACACCCCTACTAGGGACCAGGCCAAGGCCCCACAGCCCGAGCTGCCCCCTTTGCCCCACAGCATCGGCCGCTCTGGGCAGGACTCCAACAGCACGTTCTCCGGGCGCCCTGCAGGAGCAGCCTCCCCCCTCCAGCTCCAGGGGTGACGTTCTGCCCAGAGCTGGGGGCTTTGCTGTGCCAGCCGCCCCGGGAGGGAGCGCGGCTCGGGCAGGTCACGGGAAGCAGCAAGGCAGGGGCTGGCGAGGTGGGAGGGACGTTGGCTGGGCCGGAGATTGGCCTGTACTGGGGCTAGAGCCAAGCACGTGAGCCAGGGCCCAGGGCAGGCCAGGCTGGGGGGCAGCAGGGCACAGAACAAGGCTAATTAATGCACCAGTTTGGGAGGGTGACAGGGTGGGAATTTTTTTGATGTTTTGTAGGAATAGTGTGTGCCTCAGTTTCCCCTACGTGCTGCATGGGTAACTAGGTGTGGGGGGAAGGTTGTTTGCTCTTTGCAGAGAGCCAGGTGTCTGGGGCCTGGGCCCCATGTCCATGGACAGTCCCACAAGACAATGGCCACTCCACGTGCCTGGACATTTGGCACCTACTAACAAACGGCCATGCCAGGCCCCCCTCCTCAGGGAGCCCCTGGCTGTGACCGGCTGGAGAGTCAGGGCTGGGGGAGGGGAGCAGGTGGGGTTAAGTGGGGGCGGCTGGCAGCAGAGGGAGAAGCTCTTCGGGGCTGGGACTGCAGTGGGGCCGAGAGCTCTGGGCCTGACCCGGCTGGGCCAGGCCGTAACTTCCTGCTCTGGGTGCTACCCAAGGCCTGGCTATGCGTGTGCCAGACCCTCTTAACCCCTGCGGGCACCTGCTGGCTGCATCCCGGCAGGGCAAGGAACCTGGGGGTGCCTGGCTCCCCTTGGGGCGCCTGGCTCCCCTTGGGGCATCTCCCTGCTGGACCCACTGAGGGGGGTCATGACCCAGGGGGCTGCAGGCGCCGAGGGTCGGTCCCAGGTCAGGAAGCCCAGGGCCTTACCCCAGTGAGTGTGTGACCCAGGGGGGCTGACGCACTGAAGGGGGCTCCCAGGGGCCGTGCCAAGGCAATGAGCAGCGGGGCCAGGGAGCTGTGACAGGGGGCACCTGCTGCCCAGCGTGGGGGGGAGGGGGTCAGTCACCTTGAGCTCGTGACTGGGGCCATCAGCCTAGAGCAGGGACCTGGTGCCCCAAGGAGCTGCCCTGCCACGAGCCTGGGAGACGGGACAACATTCAAACCCAGCTCCAGCCCTGTCTGGGATCCCTCCAGCAGCACTGAGAGCTGCCCCCCTCCCCGGCTCAGGCTCGTGTGTGGAGCCATGGGGCAGGGCAGCTGCCCACGCTCCTGCTGCAGGAGCCAGAATAATTGGGGGGGGGGGCAGGGAGGAGGCCTGGTGCCACAGGGGGGGGGGGCAGCGGCGCAGGGCAGAGACCGCAGGCTTCAGGCTGGCTGGAGGGGGGGGGCGCTCCTCTCCTGCAGAGCTTGCGAAGCCCCCTCCCCATCGCAGCATCCTGGGAGCCGGCCCTCGCCCTCCGGCCATAGCCCTGGGTGCTAGGGGAAGAGCCGCCCAGCCGGCACCTGGGTCCGGTCGCTTCCAGGCCGAGGCACAGCAGGCACCAGCGCCACTCGGCTACGCACGAGCCCCCCGCCGGGCGAGGAGACGCCGGCCCAGCCCCCCTCGACGAAGAACCAGGGGTCCGAGCAATCCCCGGGGCCCGGGGAACAGACGGGGGTGCAGAGAATGTGGAGTGTTCACCCTTGGTGAGAATAAAAACACACCGTGGCACCCCCTGTCTGCGAGCCGGCCGGCTCCTCGGGTCAGGGCGTCCACGGGGACACACTCAGCGGCTCCGTGTAACGGCAGAGAAATGCGGAGTCACGTTTATTAGGGGGAGTTTATCACAGAAAACTAGTAGCTCTGGTACCACCAGCACATTCCTCAGCAGCGCTCCCCGCTTCGCCCAGGGCAGCCCCGCCGGCCGGGGGGGCCAGCGGCACAGAGCAGGGACTTGCCCAGCGGGCCGGGGACAGGGGGTTTCTCACTGGTGCCGGCTCAGCCAGGGCAAGTGGGTCACAAGAGAAGCAGAGGGGAAAGCTGCAGTCGTGGCAGCAGAGCCGCGGTCACCCCCGCAGGACTCGCCCTGGGACGTGGGGCCAGCCGTTAATAAACCCACACTGGAGAGTCAGACCCTGGGCCCAAGTGGTGGACAAAGCCGGGGAGGGGGGAAGGGCTGGACTATTTCCCCCCCCCCCCCCCCCCACGAGTCCTTAAGGACGTGGGAGGGGGAATAGGCAGAACAGAAACTGAAGGGAGCTTGATACTGACAGCCCCCCCCCCCCCCCCCGTCTCCTGGGACCCGGCCATGGACACCCTGCCCCTGAGAGCCTTCCTGAGCAGCTCAGGGTAGAGATGAGGACCCCCCCCCAGGCATGGCCACCCCCCACTTGGGCTGGGACGGGAACAGCAGCAGCCCCAGCCTAGCCCCCCTGCCCCCCCGACAGGTCCCATCTCGCTCCAGCTGCGCCCGGCACACGGGAGTTGGGCGCAAAGGGGAAGGGCCCATGGGCCCGTGTTTGCCACGGGACGAAGCAGACGGAGGTCTCCCCGGAGCAGCCCCCGCACCTGCTTTAACCCTGGTTAACGTGAGACTGCAAGGGGCTGATGGTTAGAGCCAGGCGCATCCTGCCCGCAAGGCCCTGAGGCCAGGCTGGATCCTGCTGCCAGCAGCCCACGGGCTCCAGGACCCCCCCTCCAGCAGAGCAGGTGCAGCCCAGGGGGACTGCAGGGCCCCCGTGCTCCCTGCCAGGGGGACAGGGGAGTCAGCTCCAGCGACGCTACACCCACAGTAACTCCCGCGGACGCAGGGGTCGGCACAGAACGGGGGGGGGGGCGCGAGGAGGGGTCTGCTCAGAGCCCAGGGGCAGGCTGGGGGGCACTTAGCTAGCACTGGGCAATGTGCATATGGTTACCCATGGGGCTTTGCAAAGCAGGGACAGACCTGCCGCGGCTCCTGGGGCACTGCCCAGAGTGGAGAGCAGGGGTGGCCGGCCCCAGGCCCCTGCCAGCCCCGCTCCAGGCAGCAAGGGGTTAACATCTCCCCTCCAGCCCCCTGCCGGCCAGGACCCCGCAGCAAAGCTCCAAGGAACAGAGCAGTGGGGCCCCCGCAGGCACCCAGGGGGCTCAGCGACGCAGGATCCTGGTGCTCTCCTGCCCCGAGCGGCCGGGCCGGGCAGCCAGAGACGCCCCCGGCGGGGGCTCCGCTCACTTGACAAGAGCCTGGTTACACGACGCGCAGACGAACACCGTCTCCCTCTGGGCGTCCGGGGCTGGAAGGAAAGGAGCTGTCAGAGATCCACCCTCTTCCCCCCCCCCCATCTGTGCCCCCCAACCACCATCCCCCCATCTGGGCCCCTCAATGACACCCCCCATCACCTCCCCATCATTCCCAGCTAGCAGAGACCTGCCAGAGATCGGCTGCATCACGGCCCCAGCAGAGCCCCCCCCACCGCACAAAGGGAGGGGAGCTGGCAATGGCCGCCGCACGCCCCCCTGAGCGCTGGGGTTGCCAGGGGTCCGGTTTTGCCGAAAAGGGACCGTGGCAGCCGACCGGGCCGTTCAAAGTGTGGGCAGCGGCGCAGCAGGGCTAAGGCAGGTTCCCTGCCGGCCCGGCTCCGCACAGCTCGCAGCGTGTCCGACCCCAGGCGCGGGGGCAGCCACCAGGGCTCCACATGCGCCCCCCAGCTCCCATTGGCCGGGAACCGCGGGGGCAGCACCTGTGGGCACCGCACAGAGCCGCCTGGCCCCTGCACTTAGGCGCCACAGGGACCTGGCGGCCACTTTCGGGAGCAGCACGGAGCCAGGGAGCTTCCCTTAGCCCTGCTGCACTGCCGACTGGGAGCCCCCCCCAGCCCCCCCCGCCCCAGCCCGGAGCCCCCCCCAAACCCCCCGCCCCAGCCCAGAGCCCCCTCCCACACCCCAGCCCCCCCCCGCCCCAGCCCGGAGCCCCCCCCAAACCCCCCGCCCCAGCCCGGAGCCCACTCCCGCACCCCAGCCCGGAGCCCACCCCAGCACCCCAAACCCCTCGGCCCCAGCCCGGAGCCCACTCCAAACCCCCCGCCCNCCACCCCAGCACCCCAAACCCCTCGGCCCCAGCCCGGAGCCCACTCCCGCACCCCAGCCCCCCCTGCCCCAGCCCGGAGCCCACCCCCGCACTCCAAACCCCTCGGCCCCAGCCCGAAGCCTGCAGCTCCCTGCCCCAGCCCGGAGCCCACTCCCGCTCCCCACAGCGCCCCCTGCTGGGAGAGGCCAGGACCGGAGTAGCCGGGAGCGAGAGGCCACCCCACCTGCACCCACTCACCTGTGGCTCCCATGGAGGATTTGGGGACTTTGTAGGAGCAGCAGCGGGAGCAGAAGCTGTTTCCGCAGTTACTGCAGCTCCGCTGGGGAGAGACGCGCAGGTCAGAGTGTGGGGCAGCAGGGCCCGGCCCCGGGGGGAGGCAGGGGATTGCCTGTCGGGGGTGGGGCTGGCTGGAGCTTGTCCCCTGGGGGGGCTGTGACACAAGGACCTGCTGATGGCACCCGGCAGAGGGCACAAGGGCTACGGAGGTGGCCTGGCTAAGGTCCCGCAGGGCCGAGCTGCCTGCACGCTAACCGCTGGCCCTAGGGCAGAGACGCGGGGCGATGCGCCCCTCGGCAAGCGCACTCTGGTCTGGCCCAGCGGGCGCAGTCTGGGCACAGTGCGGGGCAGGCTGCAGGGGAGACCCGGGGGGGGGGGGGCGTCCCAGCGAGGACTGAGGCACCGGGGACAGAGCCAGCGCTGCAGCGTAGACACGCAGTCCAGCACGGAGGTTAACCCACCGCCAGCCAGACGCTGTCTACACCAGGGCCAAGGTCGGCAGGGGGGTGAATTTCACAGCCCGGGCCATGCAGCTGGGGCCGTCTAATTCACCAGCGGAGACCTGCCCTAAGACCAGTCCCTTCTCGCTGTCTGGGGTGCAGCTGAACCCCGGGTGTGTGAGGACAAGCAGCCGGCGAGGGGCTCTCAGCCAGCCGGCCGCGGCCGAGGGGAACGGCTCACTAGCCAAGTGCAGGCTCTGGAGCGCGTGGGACGATTTTGGTGCCGGGGTATGGCTGGGATCTCCCCTCTGACATGAAACGTGGCTTGTTCTCAGGCCATGCGGGGTCAGGCAAGGGGCAGCCAGGGGGGAACGGCGGCTGGACACTCGGAGGGTGGCGGGTGCCTGGCGCTGACTGTGCAGAGAGCAGCGCTGGTGCTGGCAGGTTCAGGGAGCCGAGCCAGGCAGGAACAGCCCAGGGTGGCCAGGAGGCACAGGGAAACGCAGGGCCCCAGCCAGCCCCACTACCCCCAGAGAGCCCCTGGCAAGACGGGAGCGGGTGGGAAGCAGGCAGGACTCACCCTCTTCTTGAGCACGGAGAAGGTGGCTGCGCAGCCGGTGCAGCTCCCTAGAGGAGACGGAGCGAGGGGTCAGGCTGGGCACTGCCTGCAGTAGGCAGCAGACCGGGACATGGGAGCTCAGCCTGGCTCCAGCCCCAGGGACCGTGGCGATGCCCCCGCCCAAGGCGCCAGACATGAGGCCAGGCAGCCTCAGTGCAGAGACCAGCTTCTCTGCTGCCTGCACAGCCTCCCCCGGGGCTGCCTGGCGCTCCTGGGATGCCCCGGCTCCGTGAGCAGCAGCCGCTCGCGCCCTGAGCTCCCACGGCCACGTGCCCGTCGCTGCCGCCCGGGAGAGCGGGGACCCAGCTCGGAGCCCCAGGTCCAGCCCAGCAGGAGCCCTGGCTCGGGGGATCTCCCAGGGGCTCCAGCCTGGCTGCGGAGGCCAGAGCTCCAGCCAGCAGGGCCGTGCAGTGGGCACCAAGCATCCCCCTGGCAGCCTGGGCTGTGAGCTCCCGTTACGCATGGGGGAGCCCCCCACTGCCCACAGCATGGCTCAGGGCCGGACCAACCTGGCACCCAGACAGCACAACCCAGCCGATGCCCGTCCCCAGCTCCCCTGGGCAGCGACAGCCCGGCCACCCCCAGCCCAGCACCTGACGGACACAGGCAGGGGAGGGGCTTCCCCGCCAGGCTGGCGTTCAGCAGCCCGGCCCCCCCCCGCGCCCTGCACCGGCGTTCAGCAGCCCCCCCCCCCGGCGTTCAACAGCCCGGCCCCCCCGCACCTCCCCCCCCAGCGTTCAGCAGCCCAGCCCCCCCCCCCCCCCCCCCCCCCGCCCCCCGGCCCCCCCCCCCCCCCCCCGCCGCGCCCCCGCCCCCCCCCCCCCCCCCCCCCCGCCCCCCCGGCCCCCCCCCCCCCCCCCCCCCCGCCGCTCACCCCCCCCGCCCCCCCCCCCCCTCCCCCCTGGCGTTCAGCAGCCCGGCCCCCCCCACGCCCCCCTACCGAAGTTGTTGCTGGGGTAACGCTTGCGCAGGCGCTCGGTCAGCCGCGACACCTTGCTGCGGATCACCTCGTTCTTGCTCATGACGCTGCTGTCCGGGAGGCCGATGTCGAACTCGGCGGAGCACTGGGACACGTCGTCGTCCTCCTGCCGGAGAACCCAGCTCAGCCGGGGGCTGCTCCCTGGGGACCCGGCTGGGCACAGAGCTCCGCCCTGACCAAGCCACCCGGGGGCCACGGGGCAGGAGCTGGCGGGGGCGCTCGGCCTGGTGCCGCTCCGGGGACAAGGGCCCAGCTCTGCCCAGGGCACGTGCCTCCCCCAGCCCCGCCTGGTACTCACCATGGCCAGCACCTGAGTCTCCTCCTCCCGCAGCGAGGAGAAACGAGAGGAGAGGCAGTAGCGATGGGACAGACAGCAGCAGGGCCCCCCAGTGTCCGCCCCGGACCCCCAGCTTCTCCCCGAGGCAGAGACGGCAGCACCAGGCTCTGCCTGCCTGGCACATGGGCAGCACACGCCAGGGCATGGGGAAGAGCTGGGGCAGGACCCCTCCCACAGTCCCCCTCATTCTAAGGGGGAAGTGGGATTCCCTGTCCAGCTCTCGCTCACCAGTGCCCTCCAGTGGCCACCGAGGGGGTAGACAGCTCGACGCGATACCCACCTCCAGCCAGGTGTGGGGAGAGCCCCCCACCCGGTACACACCTCGATAGCATCTTTAAACTCCTCGTCAGGCTCTGCCTCCTCTGCCTCCTCCACGCTGCCGGGTGTGAGGTCCTGCCAGGATACAGGCCCAGGTCACTACGGCCCCGCCCGCCTGGGCAGGGAGCAGCACAGGGCAGCAGGCAGCATGGGCAGCGCAGGGCAGCCAGGGCCACGGGCAGGGAGCGGCACAGGGCAGCCAGGGCCACGGGCAGGGAGCAGCACAGGGCAGCACAGGGAAGCCAGGGCCGTGGGCAGGGAGTGGCACAGGGAAGCCAGGGGCACGGGCAGGGAGCGGCACAGGGCAGCCAGGGCCACGGGCAGGGAGCAGCACAGGGCAGCACAGGGAAGCCAGGGCCGTGGGCAGGGAGTGGCACAGGGCAGCACAGGGAAGCCAGGGCCGTGGGCAGGGAGTGGCACAGGGAAGCCAGGGCCACGGGCAGGGAGCGGCACAGGGCAGCGCAGGGCAGCACAGGGAAGCCAGGGCCGTGGGCAGGGAGTGGCACAGGGCAGCATAGGGAAGCCAGGGCCACGGGCAGGGAGTGGCACAGGGCAGCATAGGGCAGCGCAGGGAAGCCAGGGCCGTGGGCAGGGAGTGGCACAGGGCAGCGCAGGGAAGCCAGGGCCGCGGGCAGGGAGTGGCACAGGGCAGCGCAGAGAAGCCAGGGCCATGGGCAGGGAGTGGCACAGGGCAGCGCAGCGAAGCCAGGGCCACGGGCAGGGAGCGGCCTAGGGCAGCATAGGGCAGCGCAGGGAAGCCAGGGCCGGGGGCAGGGAGGGGCACAGGGCAGCCCGGGCCACGGGCAGGGAGCGGCACAGGGCAGCGTAGCGCAGCCAGGGCCGCGGGCGGGGAGCGGCACAGGGCAGCCAGGGCCGCGGGCAGGGAGGCGCACAGGGCAGCATAGGGAAGCCAGGGCCACGGGCGGGGAGCGGCACAGGGCAGCATAGGGCAGCACAGGGAAGCGAGGGCCGTGGGCAGGGAGCGGCACAGGGCAGCATAGGGCAGCACAGGGAGGCCAGGGCCGTGGGCAGGGAGCGGCACAGGGCAGCGTAGGGCAGCCGGGGCCGCGGGCAGGGAGCGGCACAGGGCAGCGCAGGGCCGCCAGGGCCACGGGCAGGGAGCGGCACAGGGCAGCACAGGGCACCCAGGGCCGCGGGCAGGGAGCGGCACAGGGCAGCCAGGGCCACGGGCAGGGAGCAGCACAGGGCAGCCAGGGCCACGGGCAGGGAGCAGCACAGGGCAGCCAGGGCCACGGGCAGGGAGCAGCACAGGGCAGCATAGGGAAGCCAGGGCCACGGGCGGGGAGCGGCACAGGGCAGCATAGGGCAGCACAGGGAAGCGAGGGCCGTGGGCAGGGAGTGGCACAGGGCAGCATCGGGAAGCCACGGCCACGGGCAGGGAGTGGCACAGGGCAGCATAGGGCAGCCAGGGCCGCGGGCAGGGAGGGGCACGGGGCAGCGCAGGGCAGCCAGGGCCGCGGGCAGGGAGTGGCACAGGGCAGCATAGGGAAGCCAGGGGCACAGGCAGGGAGCGGCACAGGGCGGCATAGGGCAGCACAGGGAAGCCAGGGCCGTGGGCCGGGAGTGGCACAGGGCAGCACAGGGAAGCCAGGGCCACGGGCAGGCGGCGGCACCCGGCAGCTACGGGCAGCCCAGGGACGCCAGGGCCGTGGGCAGGGAGTGGCACAGGGCAGCACAGGGAAGCCAGGGCCGCGGGCAGGGAGCGGCACAGGGCAGCGCAGGGACCAGGCTCCGGTTGGGGGCCGGGAAGCACGAGCCACCAGCCCGGCTGGCTCACCTCGGTGCTGGTGGGTGTGGGGGTCCGATCCACCAGGGTGCCACCCCCCTCTTCTCCCGCGTCGGGCTCCGCCGGCTCCGGGGCACTGGCGACGGGCTTGGGGCCAAGGTGCTGCTCCACCGTAGCCTTCAGCTCCAGCAGCACTGGGGAGAGAGGGGGTGTTGGGGCAGGACACGCCTGGAGCATGGGCAGCCCCCCCCCCCAGGGCGGGGCCCAGAGCTCCCACCCCATGGGCAGCCCCCATCACTACCCCCCAGCAGGGCCCAGGCCAGCCATGGCCCAGGCCCAAGCAGCAGTTCCTATGGTGCCGTGGGGCAGCTGCCCCTCTGTGAGGCAGTAGGGAGCAGGGTGGATTGACCTGGGACTGTCTGCATGGGGGATGGGGGAGCAGGGGGTGACTATTTGAGGGACGATACCTGAGCTGGGAGGGGGGTGGGGCCAGGTGACACCTCTGCCCGGGAAACTGGCAAAGGCTGGGGGAGGAGCCGGGGGGAGGCTGGGGGAGACGGCTGGAGGGGGTTTCAGTTTGGAGTGGGCTGGGGAAGAGGAGGGAGCCCCCAAGTTTGGGGTTTAATCTCCCTGCCCCCCAGAAGGACCTGGCTGCGGGGTTCTGGTTGTACCTACAAGCTCTGGTTTGGACTGTGCTCCTGTCATCTAATAAACCTTCCATGTTATTGGCTGGCTGAGAGTCACAGTGAATCGCAGGAAGTGGGGGTGCAGGGCCCTGACTCCCCCACACTCCGTGACACCCTCCCGCCGCACAGCAGCTGGCTGGGACAGCAGAGCCCCCCCAGACCTGCCGTTCCACGTGCAGGCAGCCCTCCGGCCGCCAGCTCCCCGACTCAGGGGAGGGGACCCGGGGAGACGCTCGGTCTCTCTGGGCCACGAATCCGGCCGGTACCGGGGCAGCCCAGGGGCCGATTCTGCGGTGAGAGGCCAAGCGAGTCCCTAGGTCGGCAGAGGGGACAGGATGGCGACTCGAGTGCTGGCGGTCTGAGCCCAGGGCCAGCCACTGCCCTCACACCGACCTAGTTGGGTGCCAGGCTGCGGCGTCACCCCCTGAAGGAGCAGGCAGCGGCTGCTGCCAGAGCCAGGATCCTTGGACCAGGGGGCAGCGGGGGGGAGCCTGGCACAGCAGAGGGCACAGGGGACCCCGGGGCAGCGGGGGGGGGGAGGGGGGGCTGGCAGCAGGGATGAACCTGGCAGCTCTAGCTATGGGGAGAGGCAGACCCAGGGGGAAACCTGCATGGGCCCAGCCGTGAGGGGGGCACTGGGGGTCTCCAGCTGGCACTTGTCCCCTGACAGCCAGTCAGACCCGGTGCTGCCCCCAGAGCCCGTGGGTGCCCGTGGGGGGGCTCACCTCGGTAGAACTCGGCGTTCCCCAGGAAGAGGGTGCTGTTAAGCAGGGCGAGGACCCAGCAGAAGGGCAGCAAGTACAGGACACAGAGGGAGCCCAGCAGCGCCCCATAGAACCTGGGCAAGGAGGGTGCAGGGCTCAGAATAGCAGGAGCACCTCGGCCACACGCCCAGCATACGCAGCCCCCATCTGCACCCCCCTACCACACGTACGCAGCCCCCCAGCACCTACCCCACCATGCCACACGCTAAGTGCATGCGCCTCCCCCATGCCACACCCCCCGACCCCGGTGTCCCCAGGCCACGTACCCCCCCCCATACGGGCTGTCACGCCCATCCCCCTACAGCTGCACGCCCGGAGTCCACCCCCCACCACCCCACTGAAACACAGGGGAGCCAAGCTGGACACCTCCCTGCCTCCCAGGCACACGGCGCCAGGTGCCCGGCTCACTGGCTGGGTTTGCAACCTCTCCAGGGGGTCCCCAGCCAGCCCCTGCAGCGGCGGGGACCAGAGGAGAAAGCCCCAGGGCCCACGGGGTGGGGGAGGGGCAGCTAGCAGGCCCGGGGGGGAGGGGGCAGACTCACTGGGACGACAGGGCGGGGGTCTCCCAGTGCAGCACGCGGTACGCCCCCTCGCAGGCACAGCACAGCCAGCTCAGGAAGCCCTCCAGGTGGATCAGGCTGGGGAAGAAACGGGACCGTCAGGGGGAGCCCACCCCAGGCATGTACCCAGGCCCCCAGGCCACGGATCCACCCCGCGCAGGACACGCGTGCCACCCTCCGCAGCGGGGATCACAGCCAGGAACTGAACCGGGGCACGTTGCAGGGCTCCTGGGCCCTGTCTCAGCCCGACGCGGCCAGGGCACCGCTGGGACAATAGAGGCAGCCCTGGGGGGACCCCACTGCTCATAGCCAGGGGCTGCCGAGCAGGGCCCAGCCGCCCCAGGGCCAGTCTGGCGGGGACCCCGCCCCCTAGTGGGCAGTTATGGAATAGCCCATCCATGGGGCAGTTCCCTGCCCCACTACACAGGCCTGAGCCCTGGCGGGGAGGGGGGCCTCACCCCCAAGCTGGAGTCCCCGTGTCGGGGAGGGAGCCCCCGAGAGCCCCCCCCCCGGCCGCGCCCCATCCCGCAGGGCCCTGGCGGCCGGACGGGTCCCAGAACTTACAATCTCTTCACCTCAGCGACGGCTTCGTGCCGCGCCAGCCGCACCTGCTGCAGGTCCTCGCGCCGCACGCTGTGGTACCTCTGGCGCACCAGCTCCGGCTCCGGCCGGCGGGCCCGGCACGTCTCCCGCAGGTAGCCCAGCAGGGCGGGCAGCAGGACCAGCAGGGCGCACAGCGAGAACCAGGCAGCTGGAAGAGCCAGGGCACGTCAGGCCACCCGGCCCGGAGCCGAACCAGCGACACCCCCGGCCGTGCCCAGGGGCATGAGCCACTTCCAGCCCCGCGCTCGCGGCCCCTCGCCTCAGCCACACCCATCTGCCCTGGCTGCCCCCCCACCCACCCGGCCGGCCCCCCACCCTGCCACCATGTCCCCCGCCCCGCCAGCCTGCTCCCCATCCCCTGCCCGCCTGCCACCTCGTCCCCCACCCACCCGGCCGGCCCCCCACCCTGCCACCTCATCCCCCGCCCCTCCAGCCTGCTCCCCATCCCCCACCCCACCAGTCACCGCGTGCCCTGCGCCCCTTGCCCCCCTTGGCCCCCCGGCGGCCCCTCACCTTCAGTCAGGGTGAGCAGCAGGAAGTTGAGGCCCAGGCAGCTGAGCAGCGAGCACAGGGGCATCTGCCACCTGCAGGGCAGAGCCCAGGTTAGTGGCTGTCAACCGGGCTGGAGCCAGAGGGAGGTTCCCCCCCAACCCCCCGGGCGACACCGACAGCCCGGGCCTGGCACCTACCTTAGCAGGAAGCGGATCCCCTCCCAGGCGTCCTGCAGGGGCTCCAGGTACATCTCCAGCCGCTTGGAGGACAGGACCAGGCTGAAGAGGTCGAAGGCCGGGGACTTGGGGGGGGCGGGCGACTCCATCTGGGCATCAGGCAGGGCTGGGCCCCCCTCCAGTCCCTGCCCCACGGCCTCGCGCTCCGTCACCTGCATGCTGCACACAGGGGTCAGACCCTCCCTGCCGGCCCCACGGCCGAGGGGGGGGAGGCGCTGCCCTGCAAGGGGGGGGGGGGGAGGCTGGGGCAGGGCTGGGCCCCCACCCGCCCCCCACGGGGGGAGCACCCTCCAGAGGAGGCCGTGGCCCGGGGCAACCAGCCAGCCAGAGCCAGCTCGCCCCACTGGGCTGAGGGGTTCAGCGCCTGAGACAGCCCGAGGCGACCGCAGCCGGGGACAGGAGCCTCCCCCGCCATGGCAAAGCCCCGATCCCAGCTCCCTAGGGCGGCCTGGAGCCCGAGCGGGGTCTGCTCAGCGGGCCGGAGACGAGACGAGGGTCCCGGGTCCCACATCGCGTCACTCCCCGCCACGGGACTCAGCAGGATGAACCCCGCGGCACCCAACGTGCCAGAGCCCTGCGGTGCCCCTCACTCCCGACCCGCAGCCCCCCCCCCTGCGGTGCCCCTCACTCCCGACCCGCAGC
>QXTE01000090.1:115915-154324 GCA_003942145.1 Platysternon megacephalum
GGGGGGGGGGGGGGGGGGGGGGGGGGGGGGGGGGGGGGGGGGGGGGGGGGGAAAGTGGGCCGCCCGTCACTGTGGGGACCAGCCAGCAGAGGACAGCTGCAGCCTGGGCTGCGAGTGGGGCCTTTGCACCCCCCCCCCATATCTAACACTAATCGCCCTGAAGGCTCTTTGCTGAGGGGCCAGGGCCTCTGGGACCTGAGTGGTGCTGAGCCTGGGCGGGCAGCTGGGCTGGAGCCCACAGTGGGAGGGGAGTGACCCACAAGCAGGCCGCCCTTCCCCCCCCCCCCCCCCCCGCTGGGGGTACGTGTGGGGCAAGTGCAGTCACTCAGCACCAGAGCTGGCTTTCGAGGGTGCCCCTCAGCCTGGGGTCCACGTCCCAGGGGTGAGCCCCAGCCCACTAGGGGCAGCCCCGAGCCGCAGCCCAAGGAAAACACTTGATGCTTGTTGCATCCAGCTGGACAGAATGTGTAATAAACGCCCTGCGCAGTCACCTGGCTGTGAGACCTGTCTGTGCTGCCAGGAGTTACTGCTGGCCTGGCCCCTTCAGCGCGGGGGGGCCACGGAGCCGGGGGGGGGGAAACCACGGAGCCGGGGGGGGGCTCGCTCTGGCCCTCAGCCCAGCTGGGGGCTCAGCCTGGCAGGGGGGTGGAAAGGCGAGTGTTGTTCTGGCTGTTCAGCTCCCTGGGCATCGTCCCAGGAAGGGGGGCAGCAGTATCCACTCAGCCCCTTGCATTGTGCGAAGCCCCTGGACCTGGCTGTGCTCCTGTGGGACGGGGGCTGCGGAAAGCCCCAGGTAGGATGCACCCGGCTGGAGGCGAGGGCGGGCTGGGAGACACGGGCAGTACGGCGGAGTGGGGGGGGGGGGGGGTTTTCCCCCTCTGGCAGCCCCGCCCACCTGGGGGCCCATTCAGTAGGGGGCTCACGGCCCCCCCCCCGCCCTTCTGAGGAGGGAGCCTGGGCAGTAGAAGACACTGCTCTGGCCCTTCCCACCAGATCCCACCCCCCTTCCCGCCCATTAATGGGGGGGGGGGGGGGGGCACACTTTACACAGGCCCGGACCGATGGTGCTCCAGCCTCAGCCGGAAAGCAGCATGCCCACAGCTGCCAGCCCCAAGTAGGCACCCCTAGATGCCCCTCTCTGCAGGGCATCCCTCACCGCTGGGGCAGCTTTGCCCAGTGCAAACAGCGCAGGTGCCTGCAGCGTTGGGGCCTCACTGAGACAGGCCCATTTTACTGACCGCAGCGAGCGCTGCTGGGCACAGCCCCCAGCCGCTGCCCCTGGCGCCAGCCTGGCCTCAGCTGCTCCCCCCACTCCTGCAGCTGGGTTCAGGCCCAGGAGAGTAGCTCCATGGGGCATTAGAGCAAGGACAGCACCCCCAGCCCATCAGTGACAGGGGAGTGCTAGGCCACAGGCCCTGCCTGACAAGTGCCCCCGGGGGCAGACAGGAGCACGTGGTGCCCACAGGCAGAGGGGCTCCCCCACCCCAGCAGGTGTCACCTCCCCGGAGCCCCGCGCAGAATGGCAGGTCTGACTCAGCTGGTGCAGGGGTTTAAATACATTACATACATTTCTACAGTGCATGAGAACGATACATTTCGGGTCAGGTTGCAGCAGCCAGAAAGATGGAATCTCGCCTCCGGCGCGCTAGCAGCAGCCACAGCCCATGAAGCCCCTGGCCAGCTCCAGCGCACATGGCCCCAAGTCCTGCAGCCCAGCCCTGCCCTAGAGCCTGGCTGCCCCCCTGCCCACTTCCATTCATGGAGGGGAACGTGCACAACCCCCCTGCCCCAAGGGGGACAGCGCAGCCTAAGCCCCTGTGCTAGGCCCCCCCCGGGGGCTTGGGGCAGGCCCCAGGGAGCCTCTAAGGAGCAGCAGGAGGAGCTCGGCCCACCCCAGCCTGGGACTAGCTGTATGATGCCCAGAACTGCCCCGGCCGCAGGAGCAGCAACAGGGTGGGGAAGGGGGAGCCGCACAGACACAGGGAGCTGGACCCCTTCCCAGCAGCCATAGCTCACCCAGCAGGCACCAGCCCCCCCCACAGGCTGGGCTCTCTCCTGGCTGGGAAGGGCTCCCTTGAGAAGTGCAGCCAGGCTGCCCCCACATGCACCCAGGGCCTGTGGATCAGACAGGGTGAGTGCCCCTGGAGCAGGGGCTGCCCAGCAGCCAGGGCAGGAGCAGAGGCGAACATGGGCCCCCCATACAGGGGAGAGGGTGGAACAATGACAAGCCAGCTAAACCAGGACAGATCACCCTGTGCCCAGTGGGGGAGGGGGACAAGCAGCTCCCACCCAGGGCCCTCAGCTTTCCTATGAAGTGGGGCCAGGTCCCAGCATGCATCACTCCTGTGCCAGGGGGCCCAGAGCTCCCTGGCATCCGCAGTCTCCATCCCCAGCTCTCCCCGCTGCAGGAAAGGCAGCTACAAACTCCATAAGCGCAGCCATTCAGGGCACCCCCAGGCCTGCTGCCCTCTGCCAGCTCAGCCCTGGGCACACACTGGGCCTCCTGTGCCAGCCCCTCATGCACATGCCTCCTCGCCAGGGACACCAGCTCCAAATAGCCACTGGGGGGGGGGTGGGTAGCCCAGCAAGGCCACGTCGAGCGGACACTGGCTGCCGTGATGGCCCTGCAGCCAGCAAGCAGCCGGGGTTCCTGAGGGTGGGTGAGGCGAGGCTGCTGGGTGGATCCCAGCCCCAGCAGGTAGCAGACGGGCTCAGAACCGCCCGCAGGAGGCAGGCCCCGGCTCCACTCGCTCGGGGGCTGCACTGAGCGGGGCAGTTTGCGGCTGGCGCTGGCTCTGCCAGGCTGTGTCCAAGCCCCGCAGCAAGGGGAATCCACGGCTCTGCCCAGGCAGAGTTCAGCTGGAGGTTCCCCCAGACGCCCTCGCCCGGAGCATCGAGTCCTGGCCGTGGGTGCCGCGGCGGCAGACAGGAGCAGGCCAGCCCAGCTCTAGCCAGCCCCAGGCGGCCCAGCACCCAGCTACCACCAGGAGAAGAAGGGCTTGCGGCTCTGGAAGCTCTGTGTGTAGGACTCGCTGGCGCTGCGCTGGTGGGAGCGCGCCGTCTCCACGATCACCGGCGGCATCTGCACCAGGTGCAGGGGGCTCTTCCCGTCCTTCAGGGCCTGCGTCAGGTTCAGGATCTAGGCAACAGAGCAGAAGGGATGTGAGGCCAGGACCCCCGCCCCAGGGAGCTGCCTGGGCCACCGTCCCCCTTGAGGGACACTCGGCCAGTGTCCCACCTTACACTGCCCAGCATGCCCCTGCAGTGCCCGCCCACAGGGCGAGGGAGCCAGTGCCCCTGCCCCACCCAGCATACCTGGCCCCTCAGGACAGCGATCTGCTTGTGGAACTGCCCCCGGTCGAAGCCAGGGTCCTTCTGCAAGAGAAATGGCAGTCAGGGACAGGCAGCGAGACACCCCTCTCCCACACCCAGGCAGTGGGACTCCCCCCTCCCCTCCCCAAGGCAGTGGGACCCTGGACCCAGACCACTGCTGCGACCCCCCCCCCCCCCCCCCAGGCAGCGGGACCCAGGACCCAGACCCCTGCTGCGAGACCCCCGGGCCCTAGGCAGCGGGACCCCCCCCCCCCAGGCAGCGGGACCCCTGCCCTGACAGCAGCTGCTGCCTGGGATTTCTGCTTCCCCCCCAACCAGGTGCTAGCGGGATGCAGCAAAACCTGCCCCATGCAGGCTGAGCCCCCCACCCCCGGCTCTGAAAGGGTCTCACTGCACCACCCAGGCCAGCCCCACCCATCAACGTGACAGACCTACCCCCCACCCCAGCCCGCCCAGCCCCCCACCTGACCTTGAAGAGTTCGTACAGATCCTCCTCCAGGTCTTTGACGAAGTTGGGGTCGGAAACCTTTGGGAGGATCAGGTCTTTGATCTCCTGTGAGAAGGGGACTTTGGCCTGGGGCAGCCATGCCCAGTAGAAGGGGTCTGGGGGGGGGAAGAGCCGGAGCCGAGGTCAGAGCCATGTGCACAGCCCTGGCCCGGCGGGCACTGGGGGCACAGCCTGGTGCTCTGGGGTGCTGGCGTGAGCCCTCTCGCCCCTCGAACCATCTCCCAGGGGGAACGGGGGCCCCCCCAGCTGCTGGCCTCAGGGCCGTGCTCCCAGAAGCAAGTGCAGCGTAAGCCCAGGCCACGTGGCGCCCGGCGGGGCTGCAGGCCTAGCCCTGGGGGTTGCCAGCATAAGGCAAGTTGTCAAAGCACCAGGCTGCCCCCAGCCTTGCAAACAGGGGCGCGGCAGAGGGACCTACATGCTCTCCAGGAGTCGGGGTGCTTCAGGGGGAAGGCCAAGCCGTTGTCTATGGCAGCCAGTCTGATGATGGGCTCCTTCACCACCACCCACTCAGAGTCCTGGAGGGGAAACAGATCGACCAGGAGTCACCAGGGGCAGGGGAGCCAGAGCCCAGCACTCACCCTTGGCACCACCATGCAGCCCGGTCCCTGCCCCGGGCACTTCCCCTGCTCAGCCAGCTGCCGGCCAGCTCCTCCGCGCTCATCCTGGATGCCCCCCACTGCCAACATCTGCCCTGGGCACAGGAGCTGGTGCACTGCACCGAGGGCTCAGGGCTGGCACTGCCCTGGGCACAGGGGGACAGGCACACGGGAGCCAGTGCACTGCACAGGGAGTTCTGGGCTGGCACTGCCCTGGGCACAGGGACGGGCGCGCATCAGAAGGGGCACTGCACGGGGGGCAGAGGGGAGACACTGGCCCGGCGACAGGGGGACAGGCACACGGGAGCTGGTGCACTGCACAGGGAGTTCAGGGCTGGCACTGCCCTGGGGACAGGCACACGGGAGCCAGTGCACTGCACAGGGAGTTCAGGGCTGGCACTGCCCTGGGCACAGGGACGGGCGCGCAGGAGCCGGTGCACTGCACAGGGAGTTCAGGACTGGCACTGCCCTGGGCACAGGGACAGGCGCGCGGGAGCCGGTGCACTGCACAGGGAGTTCAGGGCTGGCACTGCCCTGGGCACCGGGGGACGGGCANGCACAGGGACGGGCGCGCAGGAGCTGGTGCACTGCACCGAGGGCTCAGGGCTGGCACTGCCCTGGGCACAGGGACGGGCGCGCAGGAGACGGTGCACTGCACAGGGAGTTCAGGGCTGGCATTAGGTCCAGCGACATGCCAAGGTGGATGGTCTCACTCCAGTTTAGGTGTGTACATTTCTTGGAGGAGCTGAGCCTCTCTTCTGGGATGAGGACCCAGGCTGGGGGCTGTCGCCTCAGGGGACTGGCTGAGAGGCATCCCCCCCTCCCCGAAAGGTCTGCATGACAGGAAACCAGGCCCGGACAGGACCCCACCGCCCTGCGGCCAACAGGGGGCTTTCGGAGGGCGGAGCTGCCAACTGTGCTTGGAAGTGCCGGGCCGTGGTGCAGCTGGTCTGCCTGGGGTTGTTCGTTCTCTGTGCAGGAGGCCCGTGTCCCCGCAGGAAGCAAGGGGCCTTGCTGCAGGCCCTGAGGCTCTGGCCCGTGGCGCTTTGATCGGAGACGTCAAGGCCAGAAGGGACCATCGTGATCATCTGGTCTGACCTGCTGCACATCGCAGGCCCCAGAACCTCGCCCACCCGCTCCTGGCAGAGACCCCGACCTCTGCTGAGCCCGACGGCTTCACAGCATGGTGAGAACAGCCCAGCTGGCTGCAGTGTAAGGGGTTAGTCGCTGCCTGGCAGTGAGGGGTGCAGCTGAGCTGAGAGCCCCGGACAGGGGAGTTACCGTCCAGGTGCAGCACTAGGTGAGTGTCAGGATGGCCAGCGATGAAGAGTGGTGTTGAACTGCAATGGCTGTGCCCTGTTCCCTTCCGTGCCTGGAGCCAGAAGGGGTCTGGGCAGGAAGGGCAGGGTGGTGGCTGTGCTGGAAGAGAAGCTACGTGGATTGGAGGGGCAAGTTGAGATGCTCCGGAGAATCGGAGAGGCTGAGGAGTTCCTAGCCAGTCCCACAGGTTCAAGGACGAATGGAGTGGCCACCAAGGGATCCGAGAGAGGAAATCAGAGAGGAGGCCTGGCACCACCAGGTCCCAGGAGCATGCGGCAGGGCTGGAGATAGAGTAGGAGGGCAGGCTGCGGCCACCACAGAAGAGGGCCACGAGGAATGCCAAACAGCTGGAAATTCTGAATCGATACCAGGTCCTCCACATGGAAACTGAACAATACCTGTCAAGGTCCAGGGGAACAGAGAGCTGTATGGGACACGTAGATGGCAGCTCAGCCCAATCTGTACGAAAATCAAGCTCGCCTGCAAAGAGTTCTCCAACTGTCCAAGGAAGATGGACGATCCTTGTGGGGAAGTCAGTCCCCTGAAGAATCTAAAGACCATTCTGCAAAGGACAGGCAGACAACGGTATGACGCGTTGCCTTCCCAGAACCAAGGCAGGAGACGTCCCTGAGATCGGATAGCCGTCGGAAGCTGCTGGGCCAGGATCCAGTGGTGATCACTCATGCTGGCACTTGACTCCACGTTGCAGGATCTCAGAGCATAGGACTTCAGGGGACTCGGAAGCATGCTGAAGAATGTCCAAGAGATCTTCTCTGGGATCCTTCCTGTCCCACAAGCAAAGGAAGGCAGAAGCTTCTGGAAGTGAACCACCGGCTAGGTAAGTGGTGGAGGGGTTTGGTATTGTGGGACACTGGCCCACCTTCTGAGGGGAGAAGGGGCTATGTATTTTAAATGGCTCCACCTCAGCAGAAGGGGACCAGTCTGCTTGGGGACAGTGTAGTCAGGAGGGGGTTAAATAGCAAAAGGGCTGGGTAAAAAGAGGGCAGACCTGAGCACTCAGCACAAAATGGAGAAGTTGAGAAGAGAATTAAAGAGCCAAAGGACATGGAGAAGAAATCCTTGAATTGCCTTTACACGAATGTTAGGAGCCTGGGGAACAAGCAGGAATTGGAATCGCTCGATTATAATACAGTCAATATAGTCAGTATTAACTGAAACCTGCTGCATGACTGGGACGTTGAAATCAATGGTTATAACCTATTTAGGAAGGATCGAGTGGGCGGAGGGGGAGGGGCACTATGTCAAAAACAGCATTACCCGTTTCAGAGTCACCGATCCTGAATGTTTATGGATCGATGTCCCAGCAGATAAGGCACAAGATGGGGTATTATCTGATGGCTGTTACAGACCCTCAAATCACATGAGGGAACAGGAGGACTGGCTCCTTACACACCTGTCTATAACATGTCGGAGAAAACTACCTAATTGGGGGGACTGCGATTTGAGTGACGTGCACTGCAAGTCTCCTGCTGACAGCTCTAAGACATCCTTGGATCTATTTTCCATAAATCTGTGCTCCTTTACTTTAATTACATTACCCTCCTTTAGTAACTGAGTCCTGCATTAGCCACTCCATTATCTTGTCCAGGATCGCTGTCAGGCCTATAATTACCCAGGTCACCCTGTTTACCCTTTCTAAAAATTGGCACAACATTAGCTTTCTTCCAGTCGTCTGGAACTTCCCCAGTGCTCCATAACATATTGAAAATCAACATTAATGGTCCAGTGAGTTCCTCAGGCAGCTCTTTTTAAACTCTTGGATGCGAGTTACCTGGACTTGCTGATTTAAAAATGTCTAACTTTACTAGCATCTGTTTAACACCCTCTGGAGATACGAGGGGAATTGAAATAGCATCGTCTCCATGCGATGAGATATTTGTTTTTTGTCCCCACAAGAGAACATTAATGTTTATTGAACATTTCTGCCTTTTCTGCATTATCACTGATCAGTCTACCACCATTTCCATCGGTCAATGGACCAATACCATTGTCAGGCTCCTCCTCAAGGTCCTTCACTCTGCTGGCCATGGATTTCTCCATGTGTCCCTGGACTTCCCTTATCCCATTTTCTACAATTTCCCAACTTCTGATGAATATTTATTTCTACCAAACTTCCCCTTTCTTCCATTCGTTCTATTTTTAAATTTTTTCTTCACATTTTTACATTTTTTAACATGATACCAGTATGACGCTGCAGCCAAAAGAGTGAATGCGACCCTGGGATGCATAAACAGGGGACGCGAGAAGGAGCAGAGGGGTTATTTTACCTCTGGATTTGGCACTGGTGCGACCAGCTGCTGGGATCCTGTGTCCAGTTCTGGTGCCCACAAAGCCAAGAAGGATGTGGGTAGATTGGAGGGGTTAGAGAAGAGCCATGGGAATGATTAAAGGATTAGAAAACCTGCCTGATCGTGACAGACTCAAGGAGCTTGATCTATTTAGCTTAAACAAGGAGATGGCTAAGGGATGGCTCAATCCCAGTCTGCCAGCACCTGCCTGGGGAACAGGTATTTAACCCCGGGCTCTGCAGTCTAGCAGAGGAAGGTCTCATTCAATCCAGTGGCTGGATGTTGAAGCTACACAGACAGAGGCCGGAAAGGAGGGGCACATTAACCACTGGAACGACTTCCCAGGCTCGGGGTGGATTCTCCATCACCGGCCATTGTTAAACCCAGACGGGATGTTTTTTGAAGTTCTGTCCTAGGAATTATTGCAGGGCAGGTCTCTGCCCGGTGTTATACAGGAGGTCAGATGTAGATGCTCACAATGGTCCCTTCTGGCTCCCAGCGCCCCCCCTGCTTAGAGTGCGCCAAGAATTGGCCAATACCACCTGCAGCGGGGGCTGGGCCCACACAAACTTTGGGGCCTCGCAGAGGGGCCCTCACCCCACTGGGAAACTGAGCAAGCCCCAGCTCGACCCCCCCATGTCACACTGCTGTTGTGGGGATAGCGAGTCTACCTAGCAACACCGTCACAAGCACATGTCCCCAGCCTGCCACATGGCACCTCCTCTGCGTCCCTATGCCAACACCCCACGGAACGGGCCCTGCCTCCTCCCTCCACAAGAGCCTCAGTCCATGTAACTCACACTGCCATCAGCCACAAGGGGAGGCTTGCGAGAACCATCCATGGGGCTGGGCTGGGGAACGCCCCACCACTGGAGAGAAGACCCAGAACCTCGGCGCATTCAGAACTCGCCTCTGCTGCCCGACAGTCAAGTGACTAACGCGCCCCCCTGCCCAGCCCCCTCCCCACACTCACCCGCACACTCGTGCTGTCCAGGGGGCAGTCGTACTTGATCAGCCAGTTATCGTTGCCTCGATCTGCAGGGAGCAGAACCAGCCACGTCACTACAGGAGCCTGATCTGCCTGGGGAGGAGCAGCAGCAAAGCTCCCTGCTCGGGCGCGGGGATCACGGTCTCCAACAGCACCAGGGCAACCCTGGCCCCCGAGCCACGTATCCCTCTGGGTGCACGTGGCACACGGGAGGGGACGCGGACTCCACCAGGGATTGCGGGCGGGGCGGGTAGAACCATGCACCTGAGGGCCCCTGGGGGAGCTCAGTGGCTGGCAAAGGGAACTTTACCCTGGGAAACGGCTCCAGGGCGCAAGCCGGTTAGGGCTGCCCCCAAACGCCACCCCTAGAGACTGAACGGTTTGGGAGCATTCACAGGCACAGCCCAGGAGCAACTTCTCCTCCAGCCCTGCCTGGGCAGCTGGACCAAGCTCAGGCCCCAAGCTCAGGAGACCCACCCAACCCCCAGACGGAGCAGGCCAGACTCGGCCAGGCACGGTGCTGAGGAGTGGCCCTGCACTCCCCCAGGCCAGTGCCAAGCGGGGCTAGAACAGCAGCTCCAGCTCCTTGGCATTCCGGCCGCAGACAAGGTTTTAACTACAGGGCCCCAGCCAGGCCAGCCTGAGCTGTGAGCTTCTGCCTCCCCTGGCTACACGGTGCTGCTAGCTGCTGTGCCCCACCCCAGCCATGGCTGCCCTGTGGCAGGGGGTGCAGCGACTTGTCCACGTGGCTGGTGCAGTATCGTAAGCAGCAGGGAAGATGGCGACAGGAATCTTCCCACCCCCTGTGCTGGGACCTCCCAGCCAGCCATACGCTGAGCCCCCACCCATTGCCCTCCCCGGCTCCCTCCGGGCAGCAAGGCCTGATGCCAGGGCTCCTGGGCGTGGGGCCAGCCCTACCTGTGTTCCTGATGATATAGTCCAGGACCACCAGCCTCTCGAACTGCAGCAGCAGCTGTCGGTTGGTGTTCTCGGGGAGCGGCTCCGCCTCGAAGCGGCGCAGCCAGTAATCCGCATCCTTGTAGCCTTCCACGAAGAGCTGGAAGGAGCCCACCTGCAGCAGAGAGAGGCCAGGTGAGGGGGCTGGGGACATGGGGCAGCCCCGGGGGGGGGTCCGACAGCCCCTACCTTTGGCGGCAGGCCGATGCGGTTGAACCGTTGCCCCACTTTTGGCACCTTCTCCAGGGCCAGCTTTTTCCCTCTGGACTTCACCCGGTCAATGGCACTGTAGTTGAAAGTCTCGCTGGCCAGATACACCACCTGGCGGGGGGGGAGACAGCGGTCAGCACGGAGCACAGGCAGAGCTGCTGGAGCCTGGGTGGGACCTGGCCTTCCCGCAGCGCGGGATGGGGTTCGGCCTGTTCCTATTCTCCCAGTGTGGGACCCCCTAGAGCCAAGGGCTGTGGGGGCAGCAGGGCAGGAACCGTGGGGCGTGGAAAAGCAGCCCACACAATGATAGGCTCACCCCCCCCGCCCCTCCATTCACCTTGGTGCGGGGAACAATGTTGAGCTCCAGTTTCTGGTCCACCAGGCTGGCGCCGGCCTCGGACAGGTAGCCCTGGTTGAGCACCAGGCAGTCTCTCCCGAAGCAGCACGGGCAGCACAGCTTCTGCAGCCACTTGGTCCACTTGGGGTTCAGCTGCCCGTAGGGCTCCTCGTTCTTGGGCTTGAAGACACCGATGATTTTCTGGGGACAGAGGGGAGCAGCTGGGTCTCTGCGGGGGAGGGACGTGCGACAGCAGGGACAAAACCCCCCCAGCCAGACCTCTGAGCCCCCACAGGCTCCTGACAAACTCCACCAGGGTGAGAAGGGGGGATTCGCAGCAGCGGGGAACAGACTGCATGGCTCTCAGGAGAGATCCCCTACCTGGCCGCCCCCAGCCATCTCCCAGCACGGGAGGCCCAGCCCTGCATGTCCCCCCCTACCCCACCCCGCCCTCGGGGGCCCCTGGCTCGTCCCCATGCACCCCTGCCCCGTGGGCCCCTGGCTCGTCCCCTACCACACACACTCCCCCCAGCCCCGGGGGAACCCCGGCTCGTCCCCACACACACACCCCAGCCCCGGGGGAACCCCGGCTCGGGCAGGGCTTGGCCACCAGGGAGTTGGAGCCTCTTCCCAGCTGATCCACAGCTCAGCCAGGCTCAGGGAGGTGAGGGCTGCCCAGCCCCACCCACCAGGACCAGCGGCAGGGCCCTGAACCCACCGGCACCCTGCTGCTTGGTAAAGGAGCTGGGAAGTCTGGGGCATGGCTGGAAACCCCCAGGGAGGGGCCCTGTAGTACCAGGAATCCCCACTCCAAGGGGAACTTCCAAAGTGCCGCGAGTCGACTGGTTCACTTCCCCCCGCCCGCTCCTGCAGCCCTGGGAGCTGCTGGGCCATGGAGAGCAGCTGCCCACAGTGCTTCATTCTCTGCACAGAGCAACAGCAGCACCCCCCGGGCGCCCTCACCCCGGGCCCCAGAAGCACAGGGAGGGTCAGCTTGTCCCCATAGCCAAGGGACCAGTGGGACCAGGAGAGGACATGGCTCCACCTGGGACTCGCTCACCACCCAGAGGCCTTGGTGCTGCTCTGCCAGCGACATCGGCTGTAGGCCTGGAGCTGGAGACCACCCTGGAGATCCCCCGCGAGCGGAGGGGCTGGACCTGCCGCAAAGCTCTGCTCACCCCAAGGCAGGCTCCAGGCAGCAGGGGCTGGACCCATGCCCAGGGAGGAGGCACCACAGCAGGGGCCCTGCCCAGGCCCCACCACCACGGAGCTGCCAGGGCTCTGGGGGGAGCAGACAGGACACACGCTCATGGGCTGGGGGGACCCATCTCCACCTTGACCTATTGCAACTGAACCACTCCAGGCCTGCTACAGCGTCCCGGGCTCCAACCCCCCTGGCACATGGGCATCGCAAGCCTGCCGCTGGGATGGGGGTTCTGCCTTGGTCAGTCCATTGGACTAGACAGGACATCCCCATGACAAACCCCCGTTGGGGGGTATGTACGAAGATCACTCCCCACACGTGCGCCACTGGGGTCCAGCCACAGGACCCGAAGGGCTGGGAGACGGGCATCAGGACTCAGCCAGCCCTGGTCAGGGGCAGCCCTGTTCTCCAGCCAGAGCCTGGGAGCAGTGCTAGAGGCACGGCCTGCTCTGCCCCAGATGCTGCCCTCCGCCCCCCTGGCAGGGGACCCTGGGAAGAGGCAGCTGCCTCCTGACTTCAGGGACACTGGCCCATGAGTCACTGAGCCCCTGGGGAGTGGAGCCACCTGGTTCCACGTCTGAGGGGACTGGCTGGCTGGCGAGTCCCCGTCCCCAGCAGCTGCCCACACCACCCCCAGGTGCAACCGAGTGACACATGCTGGGCTGGCCTGGGCACCTGCCAAGGGGCAGGGCAAGGCGGGGACCAGGTGGAACAGTCTCTGCAGCAGAGCCCAGAGCTGGAGCCATCTGCAAAGTCCCCTCTAGTCCAGGGCACCGAGACCCCTGGCCAGGGCACAGCCAGACCTGCAGAGAGCCGGCCCAGCCCAGCGGGTTCATGGCATGGCCAGTGCTGCCCAGGCTGGAGTGATGTGCACGCACCCCAGCCCATACCAGCCAGGCCTGGAGAGCAACTCGCACGGGCGCATGCTCCTCGTCCCCAGGCTGGGACCTGCTCCAACCTGCCAAAGCCTGGAGCACCCTTCCCTGGCCCCGGTGTGGAGACAGGCTTGGCTCCTGCCTGCCACCCACTGACCGGCTCGGCCATGGCAGGTGTAAACGCTGGGGCCCCATCCCAGCAGCCCCTGGAGTCCAGCACAGGGCAGAGCCGAGCAGAGGAGGGCCCAGAGCACTACAGCAGACAGAAGGGGGACGGAGTCAGAGCATCGGGAAAGGGAGGGACCCTCAGGGGCAGTGTCTGGGGACGGCTGCCAGGTCCGAGCTGTGGAGCCTGGGGCGAGGAGCCAGGGCTGGTTATCGAGGGCAGCAGCCGTCGGGACCCCAGCAGTACGTGGCAGGGGGCGCTGGCAGCGACAGAGGGAGCTCGGTGACCAGGGCTCAGCACCCCCAGGGCCTGGCTCTAGCTGCACAGGGGAGATTCAAGGGCCCGCAGTTCCAGGCAGCTCCGGCAGAGGAGAGGGGACTCCCCTTCCCATGCCAGCCAGCGACTCCTGCCCCAGTGCACCAAGTAAGGGGCTGAGCCCCCGAGCCAGGCACCCATGAGCTGCACGGTCAGCACCCCCCAGCCCAAGGGGCTCTCCCCAGGCACACAGTACCAGCACCCTGCTCCCCGCTGGGCGGGGAGGGGCTCACGCAGCCAGGCGGGGGGCGGAGGGGCAGCCGGCTGCAGCCTCCCACAGTTCCGGCAGCAGGTTATTCAGCAGGGCACATGACCACCCCGCCCGCCCTCCTCGGGACCAGGCCAGAGCCACGCAGTCTCAGCAGCTCAGTCACAGGCCCCCTTTCAGTGGGTGGCACTTCCCGGGGTGGGACCACAAGCAGGAAGTGGTGCACGGCCGCGATGGCCCCCAGGCAGCACGGGGCCCCTGCCCTTTGCCCCACAGCCTCCCCGCTGCCAGCCCTGCTGCAGTGCCAGCTATGACACTGCAGAGAGGCTGTCCCCAGCGAGAGGGGAGGAGAGGCTCCGTGACAGGGACGGGGCTCAGGCTGGGCAAAGTCCTAGGCAGCGTAGTGTGACGGACGGAAGAGCCCTGCTCCGCCCTGAGCTGCGGGAGGGAGGGGAAGAGAGACTGGAGTGGGCACCACGGGGTCCGTTAGCAGCACACATGGTGCTCAATGGTGCACACAGAGCAGCCGGCCCCGGCGGCAGGGGCACACGACTGGCCTTTGGGGGGCTCACAGACAGGCCCAGGGATCCGAGCGAGGGGCCCGGGAGGAGAGACAGGCGGGAAAGGAAGGGCAGCAACGCAGCACGAGACAGAGCGCCCCACACAGGACAGAGCAGCTCCATTCCCTTAGCAGTGGCACGTCAGACCCCGCACCCAGGGGCCAGCCACTCGCCCCACTGTCCACGGCCCCATGCCACCGCAAGCCCCGCGAACGGAGCCATTTGGGACCGGTGGCAGCACAGGCTGGGGGCCCAGGACTCTGGAGCGCTGTGTCCCCTGCCCACGTGCCAGTTCCCAGAGAGCCCCATCATTGGGAGGGGATGGCCAGGCAGCCTGAGCGTCAGGTGTAAAAGTCGGACTCCCAGGCACCACAGGGTCGAATCCCATCAGGTCCAGCTCAGCCCTTTGTGCTCTGACGTGCCAGAGGACACCCAGGGGGGCACTTTCCCTCTGTAGTAAGGTTTTCCCTGGTATCCTCAAACTTCCCCTCCACTCATCCGTCACACAGGACTGTGGGTTGTGGCCCTCCACCCCAGAGGCGGCCGCATTTCAGTGCTGCTCTGGCCAGTTTTGCTCCTGGCTCTGCCACTGATTCACTGGGTGACCCTGTATGAGTCCCTTTCCTTCTACGCCTGCAGAATGGCATAACACTGATCTACCTGCTTCATTCCTCGTTTGCTGAGTGCTTCAGGATCCCAGGAAAAGCAGAGAGGACGACAGGGCTGGGAGAGTACATTGGGCCAAGGGGGACTAGAAAAGCAGGACCCCACACACACCAGGCCCCACAGCACCAGGCCCTCAGCTGCACACATTTCTTATGGTGCTTGACAAGTGCTCTTTGCTGCCCAGCGGCGATAGCTACTTGGGAGCACTCGGCCTCTGCCATCTCCTGGCTGGAGAACCCTCCCGGCCCTTCAGCACTGCGTCCCATCTGAAAGCCCCCCAGACACACATGGTTATGGGCAGCTCCCTGCAAGGAGGTGGGCAGGCACCCAAGCCAGGAATAACCCCCATCTCCTGACCCCCAGTGCCATGCCCTCAGACAACGCTCCCAGCCCACACGCTCTCTCTTCATTGCTGGGAATGGCATACAGCCAGGATGAAAGGAAGTCACCCACTGGCTCTATTGCCTCACCTCTGGCCGGGGCAGATCCAGGACCCAGCCGGTGGAAGACCCGGTAGCCAGAATCCCAGCTGGCCCATGGCAGGGGCAGGGAAGTTGGTGTTATGAAAAACCCAGCCAAGCCAAGCCTTGCTTCCAGGGGCAGCGATTGACAAGGGAGCCCCAGGAAGCAGCCGCAAGACTAATCCGGTTAGCAGCGAGAGTCACAAGGCAGCCACACGGCCCGATCAATGCCCCGGAGAATGCTGCAGCGCAGCCGGCCGGACCCACGGGGAGAGGAGATACGGTGAGGACTTCACGCTGGCTTGGCCTGGCCCCCTCCTGCAGGGAACACGTCTTGCTCTGCTCCCACAGCACCGTACCATGGAGTCTGAGCCAGCGACCCCACGGGGCCGGGGCACAGACAGAGGGGCTCTGTGAGACCCGTGGGCTCAGGAAGGGTTCAGTGAGGGGGGGGCGTTAGTCAGGATGCAGCCCCAGGCCTACGGGGGTGTGAGGGAACCGGGCAATGAGCCAGGAGCACAGACAGGGCTTTGAAGCTCTCAGCCCAGCTCTGCCTGGCTCCCATCTCCCTTACCGTGCCCCTCCCAGAGATTCTAGCGCAGGGTCCCCGGCTGGGACAACGGCCACTGCCGGGCGCGTGACCCCAGCACACAGGGCCAGACTCCACGGCAGAGTCCTGACAACTGGCACCTCCTCTGGGCCGGTCTGCGTGGGGCTAGGCTCCTGGGTGACCCCCCAGACAAATTGGGGTCAGCTCTGCCCAGGCCGCACTATTCATTCAGACCCAGCTTTTGATCCCTGTAACTGAACCAGAGCAAAACCCGTGGGAACACTTGGGTTTAGCTGAAACCTGCTCCCCCGTCAAATCCAGAGGAGACAGCCAGACAAACCAGCGTCGCCCGGAGCTGGCACCACCGTCAGTCACACTTCGGTTCAACTGACGCAGCTGCCCAGGGTGACACAGAGTTTGGGTCCTGGCCACCACTCCAGCCCAAGGAGCCCCGTCCTAAGCCGACACTGCAGTCACCGGGGACTGCTGTAGGAGATGGGACGAGGCTGGCGGGGAGACCACTTCCTACACAGTCACACACACTCCGAAGGGGTCTTGGCCTGTGTGTTTAATCAGAGCAGGCCAGGCACCGGCCCGGTTCGCTCAGAGCAGGCCAGTGTCCCGGCAGTCACCGCTCCCAGCGGGTGTGGGAGGGGAGGTTTGACCCAGACAAGGACAGGAGCCACCCACATTTACAGCACCTGGAGCCCAGCAAACCTGCTGCCCAACCTGCAGCCAACCACCCAGGATGCCCCTGGCCACAACAACCTGAGCTAGTGCGGGGCAGCCAGAGCCCCTCCCCCCAGGCCAGCAGCTGGGCCGGTCCCTGACCCGGATCCTGCGGCATTGGCAGAACAGGCTCGACACCCCCCCGCAGTCCCCCCCCCCTTCACTCCGCTTTCCAACCCCACCCACTCGGAGCCGGGACGGGGGAGGGCGAGTCCCCCAGCCCCCCCCCCCCCGGGGATGAGGAAGCTGGAAGAGGCCCGAGCTCCGCGGCGCTGCCGGGGGGGGCCCGTCAGCAGCGCGGTGTCCCGCAGCCCCGGGGGCCGTGGGGGCGGGGCCCGAGCCGGGAGGGGGCCCCCGAGGCGGGAGGGGCGGGGCGGGCCCCCGGGGCGGGGCGGGCNGGCCCGAGCTCCGCGGCGCTGCCGGGGGGGGCCCGTCAGCAGCGCGGTGTCCCGCAGCCCCAGGGGTCGCGGGGGCCGAGCCGGGGGGGGGGGCGCGGGGCCCGAGCCGGGAGGGGGCCCGAGCCGGGGGGCGGAGGGGGGGGCCCGAGCCGGTCTCACCCCCTGCGGGTCCTTGACGAAGTAGCTGCCGCTGGAGCCCTGGTAGATGCGCTCCGGGAAGATGCCGCGCTCGCTGGCCGCCTCCGCCAGCCGCACCACCTCGGCGAACGCGGGGTCCTCGGGGAAGTCGTTCCGCTCGCGCTGGGCCTGCGCCGCCGCCTGCGCCGCTGCCTGCGCCGCCCCGGGGCCCCGGCCGCCCGCCGCGCCCCGCTCCAGCAGCGGCTGCCGCTCGCGGTCGCGGGCGCGCGGGGAGCCGGGCGGGGAGGGGGCCGGCGGGGGCAGCGATCGCACCGCGCCGCCTGGCCCCGCGGGCAGCCCGTAGGCGGCGGCCTGGGCCCGCTGCGGGGACACCAGCGGGCTGCTCTCGTCCATGGCCGGCCGGCTGTGGCGGGGCGCCCCGCGCGTCAGCTGACCCGGCCGCCGCAGCCAACCGCGGGCCGCCGCCGCCGCCACGCCCCCGCAGGCCACGCCCCCAGCGAGCGCCGGCCAGTCCCGAGCCGGGCCCCGCCTACTGCCCTGGCCACGCCCCCGGAACCAGTCACGGTGCGCTCCGCGCCTACTCCTCCTCCTCGGTGTGATGGCCACGCCCCTCCTCTAAACCCCTCCCATTGACTGCTCTGGCCACGCCCCCGGAACCAGTCACGGTGCGCTCCGCGCCTACTCCTCCTCCTCGGTGTGCTGGCCACGCCCCTCCTCTAAACCCCTCCCATTGACTGCTCTGGCCACGCCCCTCAAACCAGTCACGGTGCGCTCCGCGCCTACTCCTCCTCTTTGGAGTGCTGGCCACGCCCCTTCCCTAAACCCCTCCCATTGACTGCCCTGGCCACGCCCCCGGAATCAGTCACGGGGCGCTCCGCGCCTACTCCTCCTCTTTGGAATGCTGGCCACGCCCCTTCCCTAAACCCCTCCCACTGGCTGCTCTGGCCACGCCCCTCAAACCAGTCACGGTGCGCTCCGCGCCTACTCCTCCTCCACGGTGTGCTGGCCACGCCCCTCCTCTAAACCCCCTCCCACTGACTGCCCTGGCCACGCCCCCGGAACCAGTCACGGGGCTCACCGCACCTACTCCTCCTCTTTGGAGTGCTGGCCGCGCCCCTTCCCTAAACCCCTCCCACTGGCTGCTCTGGCCACGCCCCTTTCCAGCCCCCTCCCACCAGGCACCAACACCCTCTCCCTAAACCTCTCTCACTCACTGACTAAACCTGTGCTTTCCCCAATCCCCCCTTCACTGCACGGATCAGTCTCTTCTTTAAACTCCTCCCACTTACTGCACTGGCCACGCCCTTTCTCTAAGCTTCTCCTACTCATTGCATCCAAACTTGATTTGAAATCATTTATTTTTTTGTCTGTCAAGTGGCTCTCCTAATGCAAGGAGACTCAGCTAAAGCATCCTGCGGGTTGGGTGAATAGCTGGAGAGAGGTAAGGACGATCCATCCATGGACAGGGACTCTAGTTCCCCTGAGTCAACGTCACTGCCTCCCTCCACTCCATTCCTGTGACTTCTCCTTCTGTCCTACTGCACCTGTACACGTGTTTTCAAACAGGACGCACCAGGCCTCCCTCATGCAGACGCTCCCCACTTGTGACCTCTTCTGCACTACAGACCGCAGGCTCTAAGGACACTGTATCCCACCCTCCCACCCCCTGGTCTCTCTGGGGGAAAGGCTGGTACCAGCCTAAAGAATGTGCAGTCCTGTGAGGCTATGCATGCTGTTTCTTTAACTTTCTAGCAGGGAGGCAGGCCGGGAGGAGGCTGGGGAAGGTTCTGGACAGGAGCTCTGTGGGAGAGACAGAGTGGCTTTAGGGCTAGTACTGTTTCCCTCACTCTAATAAAGTTCCTTGTTCAGTGTTAGAAGAAAGTGACTCTTTCTGAGATTCTTTATCATGGTCACGAGTGCAGGCCTTAGCCTTTCCCGCCCTTCTGCCCCCATACAGGGAAAGCCAGTCACTCATGCATGCCATGGGATGTTCAGCCCAGGAAGTCTGTCTGATGGTTTTGGAGCGGGTGACATGGCTAAAGGGAGCAGTGCCTGCACATAAACAGCTGAGCAGTATGTGTAGCTGTGCCAGTTCATGCCAGTGTTCCCAGAGGGTGCCCAATGCCACTGCTGCCTTAGCCACAACTGCTCGTCCAGACACAAGCAGGAAGGCATTTTGGAAAGGGACATCAGGGACATGGGCAGTTGCCCAGAGGGAACCACACTGACAAAGGTGGCACACGAGCTGATTTTCAGTGGCACTCACACTGCCTGGGTCCTGGCCACCGTTCCGGGGGGCTCTGCATTTTAATTTAATTTTAAATGAATCTTCTTAAACATTTTAAAAACCTTATTTACTTTACATACAACAATAGTTTAGTTATATATTATAGACTTATAGAAAGAGACCTTCTAAAAACGTTAGAATGTATTACTGGCACGCGAAACCTTAAATTAGAGTGAATAAATGAAGACTCGGCACCCCACTTCTGAAAGGTTGCTGACCCCTGCCCTAGCGTCTCTCTCTGGGCTCATAGGCAGCAGCCCTTCCAAAGATGCTAACCTGTGCATCTGGTCTGAAAAGCATGTGGGGCCTGGCACTCTGGGGTGCTGGGGCTGGGCAGGAAGCTGGACCAGGAGGACAGGGCCATGGCTGGGGACCAGGGTCTGAGGGGAAAGGGCTGGGAACCAGGCAGGAGGCTGGGCGGGGGGGCCAGGGCCGTGGCTGGGGACCAGGCTCAGAGGGGACAGGGCAGAAGGCTGGGCCGGGGGATCAGGGCTAGGGTTGCCAGGCATCCGGTTTTCCACTGGAATGCCCAGTCGAAAAGGGACCCTGGCGGCTCCAGTCAGCCCTGCTGACTGGACCATTAAAAGTCCGGTCAGGGGTGTAGCAGGGGCCCGGGGCTAAAGCAGGCTCCCTGCTTGCCCTGGCTCTGCGCGGATCCCGGAAGTGACCGGCAGGTCCCTGAAGCCCCTAGGTGCGTGGGTGGCCAGGGAGGCTCCGCGCACTGCCCCCGCCCAAGTGCTGGCTCTGCAGCTCCCATTGGCCGGGAACTGCGACCAATGGGAGCTGCGGGGGCTGCACCTGTGTGCACAGGGGCAGCATGTGGAGCCTCCCTGGCTGCTCATGTGCCTAGGGGCCACCCTGGCGGCTGCTTTCTGGGGGCCGCCGTAAGCGCCGCCGGGACCCCGCACCCCAATCTCCTGCTCCAGCCCCAAGCCCCCCCCCATCCAAACTCCCTCCCAGAGTCTGCGCCTTCTACCCCAACCCCCAGCCCTGAGCCCCTCCCACACCCCAAACCCCTCATCCTCGGCCCCACCCCAGAGCCTGCACCCCCAGCCAGAACCCACCCCAACCCACTGCCCCAGCCCATTGAAAGGGGGGGAAGGCAGTTGGCCAAGTCAGGGATTCCCTCGCCCCGCACAAACATGGCCGCCCTAGGATTTCTGCGGCGGGCCCCGCACAAACATGGCGAGATCAGGGTGGGGGAGTCTCTAGCCGCTCACAGCAATGATGACTTTTGGGTAGAATCTTTGCCCCTCATAAAAATGGCGACTGATGACAGGCCCTGCGAATCTGGCCAATGGGAAGCCGTGTTGCTACGGGTTGTCATGGTAACAGCCAATGACACGTGGAGATGGGGTCTAGTGTCGCTGCCCAAGTTGCTGGGGCGGGGCTGGGGGGCCGGGTGTGGGGGAAGCCGGGCCGTCAGCGGGGCTGGCGGCCGTCGATGGGGACCAGGACCCCCAGTGGGGAACGGCGCCGGTGGTGAAACGCGGAGTCCAGGTGAGGGCCCCGCCCCCTGTATCGCCGGCCGGGGTGTCCGGGGGAGTGGGGTACAGGAGTGTGGGGTTGGGGGTGCAGGTGGGGGAGGGGTGGGGTACAGGACTGTGGGGTTGGGGGTGCAGGGGGCGGAGGGGTTGGGTGGGGGAGGGGTGGGGTACAGGAGTGTGGGGTTGGGGGGCAGGGGGCGGTGGGGGTGGGTGGGGGAGGGGGGGCCGGGGGGGGGGGGGGGGGGGGGGGGGGGGGGCGGGCGGGGGGGGGGGGGGGGGGGGGGGGGGGGGGGAGGGGGGGGGGGGGGGGGGGGGGGGGGGGGCGCGGGGGGGGGGGTGGGGGGGGGGGGGGGGGCGGGGGGGGGGGTGTTGGGGGGGGGGAGGGGTGGGGTACAGGAGTGTGGGGTTGGGGGGCAGGGGGCGGTGGGGGTGGGTGGGGGAGGGGGGGCCGGGGGGGGGGGGGGGGGGGGGGGGGGGGGAGGGGGGGGGGGGGGGGGGGGGGGGGCCGGGGGGGCGCCCCGGCCCGTTGGCGGGGGGCGGGGGGGGGGGGGGGGGGGGGGTACAGGACTGTGGGGTTGGGGGTGCAGGGGGCGGAGGGGTTGGGTGGGGGAGTAGGGTACAGGAGTGTGGGGGTGCAGGTGGGGGAGGGGTGGGGTACAGGACTGTGGGGTTGGGGGTGCAGGGGGCGGAGGGGTTGGGTGGGGGAGTAGGGTACAGGGGGGGGGGGTTGGGGTGCAGGTGGGGGAGGGGTGGGGTACAGGAGTGTGGGGTTGGGGTGCAGGGGGCGGAGGGGTTGGGTGGGGGAGGGGGTACAGGAGTGTGGGGTTGGGGTGCAGGGGGCGGAGGGGTTGGGTGGGGGAGTGCGTACAGGAGCGTGGGGTTGGGGGTGCAGGTGGGGGAGGGGTGGGGTACAGGAGTGGGGGCTGCAGGGGGTGATGTGTGTGGGGTCCCCTGAGTGACACTTTTCCGGAAGCTCATGGGGGTGCATTCATTCAGCCTCCATGGATGGCAGATGAGGTCATGCCTCCCCGGGCTGTCCTAGCAAGGGGCCCCTCTGGGATATCTCCTGCTGGCTGGGCTGGGGGCGGGTGCTGATTCAAGGGGGGGCGGCTTGCTCTGAGTTGCTGGCTGAGTTCTAGTGGCATAGGACAGCGTGGGGTGTCTCTGGCCTGTTGTAGTGGGGGGAGGGGGCAGATTGCTGCTGGAAGGACTGTTGCATCCATTACGCCAGGGGTTCTCAACCTTTTCCTTTCTGAGGCCTCCCCCAACATGCTATACAAATTCCAGGGCCTGTCCACACCACACCTGTGAAGCGAAGGCTTTGGCTTCAGCCCCAGGCGGTGGGGCTTCGGCTTTCTGCCCTGAGTCCCAGCAAGTCTAATGCTGGCCCTGCTTGGCGGATCCCCTGAAACCTGCTCGCGGCCCCCCAGTGGGCCCTGGGCTCCGGGTTGAGAAGCATTGCATTAGACAGCGACTGGCATGCACACACAGTGTAGATTACAGGCCATATGGCAGGTTTTTGACCTGCACTCACATCTTGGTGGAATTGTTACTAGAGGTGCCTGCCCCTTTCTGTGGGAGGCAGGACAGTCCCTGGTCTCCAGGCAGCTCCATTTCTCTCTCCTCCATTACTTCCTCTCTCCCAGCTTTGGAGCATGAATTCCAGTGTGATTTCTGGTGCCTGGATTCTGTGCATCTCCCTATGAAGCCATCCAAACCAGCGCTTCTGTGTCCCATCCCCACCCCTCCCAGGCCTCTCCTCCAGGCTGATGTGGGGCCTGTGAGCAGAGAGCACTCAGTTCAATTACCAGCTTGGCACTGACTAAGGGCCATTATATCTTCTAGACAAGAAGCCCCTGCAGTCTAGCTTTGGTCCTTCCCAACAATACATCCTGCTGGCTGAGGAGCTCTCTGGCTCTCAGCTTCCATGGAGGTAAGCAAGCGAGCGAGTGAGCATCCTCTCTCTCAGAGGGAGCAGCCCATCCCCGGCCCAGAGCGTGATGCTGGTACGTTCCCTCTTTTAAAAAAATAGGTAGCCCTTTCTCTTAGCTTGCATTGTAAGGCCTGCAGCTTGAACTGTCGAGCTGGTCCCTAAGAGGGGCAGCGTGTGTGCGGGGAAGCATGGTCGTGGGAGCTGCACACCAGGCTAGTGCTGTGCTGTGGGTGCATCTCTGGCTTCTCTTGGTGCCATTACAAGCTAATCATGGTTCTCCCAGGAACAGCTTTTTCCAAATGAGCGGCTGAGTCTGGAAATGCTGATTAAACTCACAGCCTCTTTGGGTGTTGGCTCTTCGTTTTGCAAATTGAACTAGAAGGCTAGTGGCACTTATTGTAGCCTGGTGATTGGACTCCTGGGTTGGTGAGTAACTAAAGGGGAAAATGAGATGGAGCAGAGGCAAGACATTAAAATCCCAACATGCCTGTGAGTCAAACTGCGACGCCTGCCCAAGCTGGGGGACCAAGGGAAACGGGTTCTGATTTTTCACCACTGCTGCTGCCCTCTGAATAGAGCCGGCAGTTTCCCTTCCTAGGCTTTGGGCACTAGAACAACGTCTGGGGAACAGAGAAACCGGGGGGAGGACTAAAGCCATCCAAGTGGTTCTCACACTACCAGCGTGCTCCTTGGGCTGTATGTGGATCTGGGACACCTCTCCTGGCTACCTGGCAGTGTCCTCTCCCCCCCCCCTCACGGAAATGAGCAGAGTGAAGTCATCTCTCTCCAGGGCAAAGTGCAGCTGGGACTTACAGACTCACTGACCTCTGAGCTGGAAAAGCTGTGTTTGACCCTCTCTCCATTCGCTGGAGGCCAGCGTGACCCCAGCAAATCTCTGCTCCTCTCAGTGAGCTCCACGTGGGCATGGTTAAGTCCAAGGGCCTGACCCAAAGAATCCCCAGGAGGACCTGGTTCTCCCACGTGGCTCCTTTTGAATCTGCATTTCTAATTGCGCTGCTGGGAGGAGCTGGGGTAGGAAGAGGGGCCTCTGGTGCTGGAAGCTCCCCCCCGGCGTTGGGAGGCCAGGTTCTCCGTCTCACTGGCTGGTTGAAGTCTGAGTAGAGGAGCCCTGGGATTGCAGTGGCAATGGGATCCAGAGCTTGGCACGCTGGGCTCTCAGTCCAATGGCCCTTGTGAGAAATGAATTGTTGGGTTATTGGAGACCCACCACCACAAGGGTCACTGATTAGCCCCCTTGTCCTCTCACCCCTACTGGGGTCCTGTAGGGCAGAGCAGAGGCGCACTGGGAAGGCAGGGGGCACCACCGCTGCTCCTGCGGCACCCTCCGGAACGATCCTGGCACCTCACGCCCCCTCCCCAGCTTGGCAGCCTGAGCGCCATGGCAGCAAGATTTCTCCCTCCCTCCGCTGGGAAGCGGGAGTGCTGCCGGCACAGCCCTGGCAGGGGGATTTGGTAGTTACTGGTACAGAGCCACAACAGGTGTCAGTGCTGGGGAGCCAGTGGGACATCCTACATCAGCAGCTGTGATTTCATTGTCAGGGCCAGAGAGTGTCCTCTGCCTGCCCTTCCCCCCATCACAGCACTTCATTAGATAGGGATGGGAGGTGGCCTTTGATACTCAGCAGTAGCCCTGTGCCTTGAGGGAGCAGCAAGCCGAACCCAGAGCTCCGCCGTCCGCGAGGACAGAGCAGGGATCCTCGCCCTTCGAATGAGCCGCCTCTCCACTATTTCATGGAGGTGCAGCCCTGTTGGGCTTTGACTCTGGGCTGATGAAACAAAAGCCACAGGCAACAGCAACCTGAACTGAGCACACAGACTGGTCACTGCTAGCTGAGGAGCTTCTGTCCCGGGGTGGTCACCGGTCCCCAGCTCTCAAACTCCCGTCTCCCCTGTGGGCCTTCGGCATTTCCTGGAGTCCGCTCTGATCCCGGCTCAGGGCACCTCCAGGGACAGGAGCCATAGTCTGACCAAGGCCTGAGTTGGGCAAGACGTCGGACTGCTCCTCCAGGGCAGTCTCTGCAAGATTCTCCAAGCAGCAATCTAGGACACAGCCTCAGCCTTATTGAGAGAGGATCAGTAACACCCAGGAGGTGGCTGGGCCCTGCTCCCTGAGCCATCTGGTGAGCTAGCAAATCCCTCAGCCTCCCACAACCCATGTCTACACTGGGGAACCACAAAGGGTTAACTGACGTGACAGCCCCTGGTGTGGACATGTCAGGCCATCTGGCCAAGGTTAGCCCTGTGACCACGTGAAGCGCAGAGTTGAACTGGTGAACGCATTCTCTAATGCAAGGACTGACAGGGCCTTCCAGCCTTCCTCTGCCCGCAGTCTCCCAGTGCATGATCCCGGGCCTTGAGGAGCTGGCTGATATCCCAGTGGCCATGGAGTTCCTAGTCAAATCCAGCCTTTCAGAGAATGTGTTTGCCTGGCTCTCCCCAGGCCTGTATTCAGCACCTGATCCACCTGGCCTTTGATATACACCTGGCTGTGTGCAAACATCCTGCCTCTCAGTGCTCGATGTGACTCTCCACTGGGGCATGAGGCGTCTAGAACTGGTCAGCTGGTAGCTTGGCTGGCTGGGCCCCAATGGTTGGTTCTACATTGCTACTGACAGGATCTGTTAATACAGAAGTCAGTTTTTCCCTCAAAACCCAGCTGTGTCCCTGTGCACGTGCCATTTAGGGGAGGGTTATGGGGCAGTTCTATGGACCACCACTAGGTGGAGCACAGTTTCCTCTTATTTACCTTGGGACTTTGCAGGTCCGGAACCTGACATCTGGGCAAGAAAGAAGCAAACCAGGCAGGTCTCCAGTTAATGTATTTTATTTACCAAATTCAGCAAAAAGCATGGACAAGTCACATTGAGAAAGTGGGTTAGTAGCAAGCGACAATCCGGGTTATTTAATCCAACAATTCCCTCTACGCTCTGTGTGATACTGTGGGAAGGCAACCGTCCTGCCTAGCCGTCAGTCCCAAGGGAGCAGCATTATGAATCTCGGTGCCAGTCGATAGCTTTGTTCCTGTTGAATAGTGATTCAGGGAGGGCCAAAATCACACACACACACACACACACACACACACACACACACACATCCGTGTAACAAGTCTTGTTGGCTGGAGTTCTGTTGGGACGTTTCATTTACAATTCAAATGACAAATGTAGGTGAAAGCCAGTGATTTCTCAGGATTAAACATGCAGCTCCTAACACAGGAGATATGTGTACGATCTCCTAGGCAAGGAGCTTGTTTCCCCTAGGGCAGTCAGGAGTTTGAGAGCTGTTGTACAGGTGCCACTCTCACCTGTGTGCTCGCTACCAGCCATGTGCTGGAGCTTAAACCCTACGTGCACGAAGGTGGGGGAGCGGCAACCCTCTGCTGTAAACTGGAAGAGAAGAGCACACCCTGAAGGTTGACACTTGCGCAGGATGGTTGTCGTGACTCTCAGCTGCCGGAAGCTGGGCTGGGGTAATACCCAGTGCTTTTATCACTGCCTCGGAAGGTCTTGCTGGCTCCTAGAGGTTACTTGCTGGCAGGTGTCAAAGCTTAGAGGCTGTATATGGCTAGACTCCTACCCTTCCCTGGCCAGCTGGGAGGGTAGGGGAAGCACAAGCCTCTCTCCAGGCATGATGGCATCAGGTGGCCAGAGACTGCTGGACAGGAGCAGCCAGGACAGGCAAGCAAAGGGTGGCCTGGCTGCCTTCTCCCCTTTGGAAGCCCCTCAGTAAATCTGAACGGGGCCTTCCTCACCTGAGATCACAGGATCACCAAAAGGGCTTGATTAGATCCCCCTTATGCAAATGAGAGCCTACCCACTGCAGACATTGCAGGCCCCAAATCCAAGAGTCTGTCCAGGCAGTTGGCAGGTCCCCAGGTATTTTGAGGCTCTGGAGTCATGGATCAGGCGACCGGCCTACGACAGTCAACTCCTGAGTCATTTAAAGTGTAAAGCTGGCAGAGAGCTGACCCTGAAATGCTGTCAGACTCGGCTCCCACGCGCGCTCAGCCGTGCACAGAGCGCGACATGGCGTACACCTTCCCCCATCCCTTGGTACCCAGCAGCTCAGCTTTGAGCAGAGTTGGTGGCTCTGCGGCATCCAGCGAAAGGTTAGTCTCTAACTCGGAGCAGGAAGTCCTGTCCTCAGCTCCCAATCCGGAGGTGCCATCTTTACCTGCAGGGAGCTCCTTAGCCTTCCTGCCTGCGCAGGCACCTTGTCTGCTCCGGGCATGGAGGTCTGTACGGTTCCAGGGCTCGTTCCTCCCCCCGTCTAGGCAGCTGCCAGCCCGTCTGTGGGGCTGCAGCGTGGCGCTGGAAGATGCAATGTCAGGTCAGCTGGAGGGGCTGCTGGCCCAAGAGGGCTCAGCCCCCAGCCATCTCCTGACTAGCAATGTGCATAGAGGGCATCCCCTGGCCAGTCAGTCGTAGTCACAGGCCTCAGAGAGGCACTGGGGTTGGGAGGAGATCCAAAGGGAATGGCCGGTGCTAGGCAGAGGCAGAGCCTTGAGGGAGAGGCCAAGGAGCTTGCTGGGCGTGGAACGCGGGGCGTGCTTTGGGCAGAGGGAGAGCTTCCCGCAGCATGCTGCCTGGCCTGGAGCAGGGCACTGGGGCAGGGTGAGGCCTCCGAACAATGGTAAACAACATGGCGTGGATCCTGCACATCCAGCAGGCTCCCAGCCCTGTGCATCTCCCCCCCAGTGCCTGCTGCCTGTTCTCACCTGCCCCTTCCTTGCAGGTGTCGTCTCGCCCGCCCAGGAGCTGGCACCATGACCTTGACCAAGGGCTCCTTCACCTACTGCAGTGGGGAGGAGTACTGCGGGGAGTGGAAGGAAGGTGAGCAGGGTGCAGCACCATGAACCGGCTCTGCCTCCCAGCTGGCGCGTTCCATTACCCTCCCCTGGCTCCACGCAGACGGGCTGCAAACAGTCCCTGGCATCTGTGCTGGGCACAGCCTGCCAGCCTCCTCTGCGGGCAGGGCTTGGAGAGGCACCTGCTCCAGTCCGTCCCACAGGTTGTATGGGGCCCTCCTTCCCAGGGCTGGCTGGGAGAGGGGAGCCTGCCCCTCCCAAGTGACAAGGCTCCTGGTGCCAGGCCCTTAAAGAATCAGGAACCCAGGTTCTCCCCAGACAGCATCTGCCCCTGCCCTCCCTGGGCCCAGTGTGCTTCTCAGCTCCTGGGACAGGGCAGCCTGATCTCCCGCCTTCCCCCTTGGCCTCAGCCCATTGCACTGGGGAAGAGCAGTGTGTCCCTGTGGGACCACTGGCTGCCAGGGAGCCCTGTCTCTGGCGGTGATGGGGCTGCCCTCTGGGGAGCCGGGTGTGCTGTGGGGAGAGCTGGGTCTGTCTATACAGCACCTCTCACCCGGGCTGCTGAGCAGCACTGCCAGACACTGCCCCCGGGGTCCCAGCCCCTCTGGATGAGAGCAGGCCGAGTGACCTCTCCCCCCACCGGCTCGGGCCTGGGGATTCCTGAGCTGCATGTGCCAGCCCAGGCAGCCCTGCCATGGCACAGGGAAAGCTGGCAGCAGCTCTGGAGCAGCCTGCGTTTGGGGATGTCTGCCCTGGCACCCGGCAGCTTCCTGCCAGCGGGGACCATGAATGTGCCCTGTCGGGACTCCCCTCCTCCTCTCCCTTGACCCTCCTGTGTCCGGGTGGATGGCAGATGCCTTCCCCACGCGTGGATTGGCCCCGGGCGGTGGGGGGCGGGAGAGGCTGCTGTTACAAAGTCCAAACCCTCCTGCCCCACTGGCCTGGGGAGCTGACTGCAGAGCCCAGCCGCGAATACAAGCTGCCATCCCCTGAATCTCTCGGGTACGGCCCCCTGGGCACCGGCAGGCCAGCAGAGCAGCTGAGTGCTGGGGTTCCTGGCTCTGTGTGGGGCACGGGCCCCAGGAAGAGATGGACCCCACTGAGCCCCAGCAACCTGAGCCTCCCCAGGTGGGCCAGCTCTGGGAGCCAGCTTAGCCCTGGGTTTTCCCGTACGGTCCCGTGGAGCCCAAGTGAGGCTCCTGCGACCCCCAGCAGTGCCCTGCCCAACCCTGCACCTGTCCCTCTGATCCCCTTTGGGGGATGGGCACTGGGGCCCTTTCCCTGGCTGCGGGCGCTGGTGACGCTGCCCGCTCTTGTTGCCTAGGCCGCAGGCATGGCGTTGGCCAGCTAACGTTTGCGGATGGCGGCACCTACCTGGGTCACTTTGAGAACGGGCTGTTCCATGGCTGCGGAGTGCTCACCTTCTCCGATGGCTCCAGGTGGGTACGGCCCCTGCTGGGGCTACCCTGGGGAGCTGGGGCACCTGGCCTTTCTCGTCCGTGGGGACTGGGGATGGCTGAGGGGTGCTGGTCGTGTCTCTGTGCCCTCCCACCCCACGGAGACCCTCTCCTCTCTGCTCCTGCTTACGCCCTCCCCCTTCAGCTCTGGAGCCTGTGGGTGCTGCTCCTCCGTCAGCCTGTGGGGGGCGCAGCCACACTCCCTGCCCACAGGGGTGCTGCAGACTGGCACTGCCAGCCCCTGTGGGTCCGGGGAGTAAGAGCGCCCCAGTGTCCCATGCCTGAGCAGCCGCGAGGCCGGGGCGGGTGTGCTGGCGGGGCGCGGGCGGGGGGCCTGACGCGGCGGGGAGGGCGGGGGGCCTGACGCTGCGGGGAGCCTGACGCTGCGGGGCGCGGGCGGATGGGCGAGCGGGGAGCCTGACGCTGCGGGGAGCCTGACGCTGCGGGGCGCGGGCGGATGGGCGAGCGGGGCGCCTGACGCTGCGGGGCGCGGGTGGATGGGCGAGCGGGGAGCCTGACGCTGCGGGGAGCCTGACGCTGCGGGGCGCGGGCGGATGGGCGAGCGGGGAGCCTGACGCTGCGGGGAGGTCGGGGAGCCTGATGCTGCGGGGCTCTGTCTGCGCAGGTACGAGGGGGAGTTCGTGCAGGGGAAGTTCAATGGCGTCGGAGTTTTCACGCGCTACGACTCGATGACCTTCGAGGGCGAGTTCAAGAGTGGGCGTGTGGACGGCTTCGGTGAGTCCCAGGCAAGCAGCCGCGGCCCCTCCCAGCAAGAGCAGCGGGACGAACAGCCTGGGCAGAGCCGGGCAGGCAGCCCTGCTCTCCAGCACGACCCCTGTTCCCCCCTTGGCCCCTGCTGCCCCGCTCCTAGACCCTGCTCTCCCACCACCTGGCCCCTCCCTGGTGTGTGCAGCTCCCTTCCCCGTGACTCCCTGCTCTTCCCTCCCCCAGGGCTCCTGACCTTCCCCGACGGCTCCCATGGGGTGCCCCGCAGCGAAGGCTTCTTTGAGAACAACAAGCTGCTGCGGCGGGAGAAGTGCCCGGCCGTGATCCAGAGAGCTCAAAGTGCCTCCAAGTCCACACACAACCTCCCAGCGTGACCGTGCCGCCACGGGACTCCGCTGCCCACCCGCGGCCCCTCCTGCCGCTGGCCGGCCTGGCCTCCAAGAGCCTGCGGGGCAGGAGCTGCGGTGCCCAGCCAGGCCGGGTCGGGGTGTTGGCAGAGCCAGTCTGCCTGCTCGTCACGGGCCCCAGCATGGCTGGCTGCCTCCCTCCAGCTGGCTACAGAACTGCCTCCGAGTGCCCACGTCCTGGATCCTGGGGGCTCTGAGTGCTGCCCCCCCCCCCCCCGGGGGAGACAGGAGACCCCCTTCCCTGGGGCTCTGCTCACTGCCTTGGGGCCCTCCATACAGAGCCCTGGGCCCAGCCCTGCTGCTGGGCTGTGTGGGGCAGTGGAGGGGGCAATCTGCCAGGGCCTTGGTGCCCGTGGTTAGCCGGGGATGCAGCTGGGAGCTGCTGCACCTGCTTCCCCACAGCCAGGCATGACGGGCGGGGGGTAGTGCCCAGTCGGTGCCTCCCAAGCTCAGCAGGAACAGTGCCCCTCCCCAGCAGGGTGCTGACACAGGCCTGACTTCGCGAGTGGGATGTGGCCGTGGCAGGGAGCTGGTATCTCCCTGCCCCTTGTTCTGATGCTGGGGGCAGGGCAAGGCCCCCCCCCTTCCCTTGCTCTGGGTGTCCTGGCCCCATGGCCCGTGCCTCCCCCTCAGCTCTCCCAAGGGCATCGGGCCCAGCCGTGCCCTGGGCAGCGAGACTCGGCCTCTCTGCGTCCCAGGGGCTGTCTGGTCACTATGTGCTGTCAGTGCCTTGGCACAGGGTCGGGCCAGGGCTGTGAGCGCTCCCGCTGTCCCTTCGACGGTCTCCAGTCAGCCCTAGTGAGCACTGGGGCCTGCTGTAGCCTGGTGAGTGCCGGTGTCTGGGGGCTGCAGGGCAGGGGCAGGGCTGGGCTGGGCTGCAGCCCGGGAGGGCTAGAAGAGCAGGGACTGAGGGGCATCAGCAGTGTGAGGTGGGGGGAGCCAGGGCTGGGCTCAGGGGGCAGCGGGCAGGATGGGGGGCACCAGCGGAGCTGCACACGGGACCCGCCCCCCGCCTGCTTGTCTCCGGTGTCGGTTCTCTGCTGGGAGCAGTAGCCGTCACTCCTGATGCTGGTGCAGGGAGCCCGGGGCCTGGCCCGGCTGGGAGGTGTGTGAACCGCTGCCCTCGTGCCTTGCTGTGTCCTGCCCCGCGCCGCCCCCGGGGCCTCGGCGAATAAACCGCGTTGCCAAACCTGCCCTGCTGTGTGTGGTTCTGTGAGGTGAGCTGGGGCCCGTCCCGCCCGTCATCCCCCGGCTCAGGGAGGGCGACCCCCAGGGGTTTATACCCCCAGCCCGTCCCAGGTCTGAGCGGGTGGAGGGGCCCAGGAGCAGAGTGACGGTCCGGCCTGGGGCGGGGTCCCGCCGAGGAGCAGTGCCCTGGAGCCCCCGGCCTTGGCACCAGGTTCTCGTGTCCTGGCCCAGCTGGGCTCCGGGTGCCCCACGCTGGCTGGCTGGCCACTCAGTGCAGCGGGGCAGGGCCTTGGCCTTCCCGGGGTGGCGCTAAAGCCCAGCGCCAGTGGGGAAAGGTGCTAGGGGCAGGGCACTGCTACGCTGGCACAGCCCTCCCCCGCTCTGTGTGCCCCCGCTGGCTAGCCCTGCCCCTCCTGGGAGCTGGTGTGTGCCTGCCCAAGCCCCCATGTTCCTGCTGGGAGAGGATAATGCCCTACTGCCCCCACCGGCGTCTCCAGGGAGCAGCGTGCCCCCTCCAGGCCGCAGGGCGGTTCCACGTTCCGTGAGTGAGGCGGGCGCCGGGCGGATGCCAGGGGTTTATTGACAGCTCACGGTGCACCAGGGACACTGCCCCTCCCCACTCCCCCCTTACAGCCGCTCTCACACTCCCCGGCTCCGGGACTGCCAGGCCGCTCCAGGGAACGGGGGGGGCAGGGGCTGGAGGGACCTGGGAATCTGCCATAGTGCTGAGGCCTGTGGGTCAGCTCTGCCCTGCCACAGGGGGCTTGTGGGGGGAGGGGCTGCGCCCCCTTGGCCAGCTCTAGGTGTCAGGCAGCGAGGTTGGGGGCTGGGCACCCAGGAGGCTTGGGGGCTCCTGGGAAGCAGAGGGAGGGAGGGTGCCAGTGAGGGGAAGGTGAGCAGAGGGGGGAGGAGTGAGGACCCCCTTCCCCTCCCCGTCACAGCCAGCCATTGATGCTGAAGTCCCTGCGCAGCTCCTCCAGCTGGGCCTCGCTCAGCGGGCGCAGGGGGGCGCGGCAGGGCCCGCCGTGGTACCCGAACCACTCCATGGCCTGCTTCAGCGCCGGGATCCCAAACTTGCGGGTGACCTGCGGGTGCCAGAGACACGCTGAGAGGCTGGCCTGCCCCCCGCACCCCTCCAGCCTCTGGGCGCAACCCCATCAGCTGTCCCCCTCCATGCCCTGCCCTGTCTGGACGAAGGGGAGTTCAGGAGCCTGGGGGGGCTGCGCTGGTGCCAGAGCACATGCTGTTCCGGGCACTTCCCACCGGGGAAGGGGAGGCACTGGGCATCCTGCCCGCGCTCGGCCTCCAGCCCAGCCTGGCAGGGGGCATCTCCCCACCTTCCCTGACACTCCCGGGCGCCCAGACCCTGCCACGCAGCGAGATTGCTGGAAATGGGGAGCAGAGGGCTCATGAATGTGCCCTGCACCCTGACTCACAGCCCCCTGCTAGCCCAGCCCTGGGCTCCCCCCCATCTCAACCCGACCCGCAGCCCCCTGCTAGCCCATCCCTGGGCTCCCCCAGCTCTGCCCATGCCTTGCACCCCAACTCACAGCCCCCTGCTAGCCCAGCCCTGGGCTCCCCCCCATCTCAACCCGACCCACAGCCCCTGCTAGCCCAGCCTGGGCTCCCCCCATCTCAACCCGACCCACAGCCCCTGCTAGCCCAGCCTGGGCTCCCCCCATCTCACTCCCGACCCACAGCCCCTGCTAGCCCAGCCCTGGGCTCCCCCCATCTCACTCCCGACCCACAGCCCCTGCTAGCCCAGCCCTGGGCTCCCCCCATCTCAATCCCGACCCACAGCCCCTGCTAGCCCAGCCCTGGGCTCCCCCCATCTCAATCCCGACCCACAGCCCCTGCTAGCCCAGCCCTGGGCTCCCCCCATCTCAATCCCGACCCGCAGCCCCCTGCTAGCCCAGCCCTGGGCTCCCCGCAGCTCTGCTGGTGCCCCTCACTCCCGACCTGCTGCCTACACAACACGCCAAGGAAAACTGCTCTCTCGTGTCTCCGGGAGCTGCTCTGCTCGGAGGCCCTGGAGCCTAGGGGGCTCTGCCCTGCGCTGGGCTGTGCCGAAGCGCCCGGATCCCCCAGCCCGGGAACGTCTCTTACCGCCGCGTTGGGCTCAATGAGCCGGAGCTGCAAGGCCTGGGCCTCCTGCCAGCGTCCCTCCTGGCACAGACGCTCCAGCTGGCAGAGCGGGGCTCCCAGCACGTTGGCAAGAGCACAGACCCCCCCGCAGGCACCTGGAGGGCAGGGAGCAGAGTACCCAGGGCCTGGCCACCATCCTGGACCCCAACCTCCCCCCAGCACCCCACCCCTCTGTACCCCCACATCCTGCACCCTGCACCCCATCCTCCCCCAGCACCCCACCCCTCTGTACCCCCACATCCTGCACCCTGCACCCCAACCTCCCCCCAGAACCCCACCCCCTCCACATCCTGCACCCCATACCCTTGTCACGGAGAGTGGGGGAGTCAGGGCCCTGCACCCCTCCTTCTGGGATTCACCGTGACTCTCAGCAATCCAGTAAAACAGAGGTTTATTAGCTGACAGGAACACAGCCGCTAGCAGAACATGTAGGTACAACCAGAACCCCTCAATCAAGTCCTTCTGGGGTGATTTAGGGAACTTAGCCCCCAGCTTGGGGTTCCCTGCGTTTCACCACCCAGCCCAAAAGCTCCCACTCTCACCAAAACTCCTCCAGCCGGTCTACCCCTCCCCCTGCTCTTCCTCTCCTTTGTTCAGTCTCCTGGCCGAAGGTGTCACTTCTCCCACCCCCTCTCCTGGCTCAGGTTACAGCTCAGGTAGCTTCCTTCCCATCCCCAATGTAACTCCCCTGCAACATTCCCAGGTCAAATCCGCCCTGCTCCCTGCTCCGTCACAACCCTATCCTCCCCCAGCACCCCCCTCTGTACTCCCACATCCTGCCCCCTGCCCCCTCCTCTCCCCTGCACCCGCACATCCTGCACTCCATCCTCCCCAGCACCCCACCCCTCTGTACCCCCACATCCTGCACCCTGCACCCCATCCTCCCCCAGCACCCCCCTGGATCCCCATATCCTGCACCCTGCCCACTGCCCCCATCCTCCCCCCAGCACTCCAACACCCCTCTGTATCCCCACATCCTGCACCCCATCCTCCCACCAGCACCCCATCCCCCTCTGTACCCCCACATCCTGCACCCTGCTCCCCAGCACCCCAACACCCATCTGCCCCCACAACCTGCACCCCGTCATCCCCCGCAGCACCCCAACCCCTTCCCTGGCACCCCAACCTGCCCCAACACCTGCCCCCCCAAACCCACCTTCCCCACCACCCTGGCTCCTCTTCCCCCCACAGCTTGCTGTAGCCAACACCTCCCGCCCACCCCCCGAAGCCCCAATACCATCCCCCTGCGGCGGGTGTGTGTGTGAAGCTCCGCAGAGGAGAGGTGCCCCTACCTATGGCGTAGCCAGCCAGCAGGAATCCAGCCGACCCCACCAGCACCTGGAACTCCTCCGTCCGGGTCTTGTGGACAATCAGCCCCAGCCGGGTAATCTGGGGAGACACAGCGCGTCCTGCCGGGAGCCAGGAACACCCCGGGTGCCACGGGCCCCAAGCACCATGGTGGAGCTGTGGGCACCGTGAGCTGGGCAGGCTCCAGCAGGCCACCAAGCAAACCAGCCTCGCTCCGCTACACCCATTGGGTAGGCCCTACACAAACACCCCCCACACTGAGTAACAGGCTCCACCCCAGAGCAGCACTGTGGCTGGGGCCCAGACGGCTCCTTGGAGATTCTACAGGGATTGCAGGGGAGGAGGGAGAGAGAGAGAGAGAGAGAGAGAGAGAGAGTGTGTGTGTGTGTGTGTGTGTGTCAGGACTCCTGGGTTCTTATCATGGCCGTGGGGAGAGTTCCTTCCCCACACTGTGTCGTGCCTCAGTTTCCCCGCCTGTCTGCTGGGGGCGCTGGCCCTGATACCTGCTTGGGGGTGGGGGTGTCAGTGTCTGTAATGCACTTTGGCTGCAGGGAGGGGCGATGGCACTGCTGGGGGGAGGAAAGTGGGGTGGGGAAGGGTGATGGGGGCTGGGCCCTGCCAGTGCGAAGGCCCCAGCCTGAGGGGACCTCAGCCGGGTCCGAAGGTCTCACCCAACAGCCACTCGGGCTGTGCTGGTGCCCGGCTGGCAGAGCCACTGCCCTGGCCCCAGAACCACAGGATGCTCCGAGCTGCCCCCAGCACGGCCGCCCCAGACCCCCACACCAGGCTCAGCCCCTCCCCAGTCTCCCAGAATCGGGTCAGCCAGGCGAGCCCCTGGCCCAGCGCTGGGGTGAAGGGCCCCTGGGTTCACCCTCTCCCCGGGTGGGAGGCCTGGAGCCCGCAGGGCTGAGCCGGGCAGCAGGAGCACGGCGGGGTGAGGGCTCCCCAGGCTCAGACATGGCCCCTGCTCCCCCACTCACATCCCCCCCGCTGTCCTTGAGGCCCACGATGTTGGGGTGCTGCGACAGGGTGAGCGCAGCCTCCAGGGGCNAGAAGTGACACCTTCAGCCCGGAGACTGAACAAAGGAGAGGAGGAGCAGGGGAGGGGGAGAGACCTGCTGGAGGAGTTTCTAGTTTCAGTTTTGGGCTGGGTGGGGAAACGCAGGGAACCCCAAGCTGGAGGCTAAGTTCCCTAACCCCCCCCCCCCAGAAGGAATTAATTGAGGGGTTCTGGTTGTACCTACAATCTCTGCTTGGGACGGTGTTCCTGTCATCTAACAAACCTTCCGTTTTACTGGCTGGCTGAGAGTCACGTGGAATCCCAGGAAGAGGGGTGCAGAGCCCAGACTCCCCCACTCTCCGTGACAACTGGTCGGGGTCACTCTGACCAGTGACCTGGGGAAGTTCAGGGCCTCCTCTCCAGGACAACGCATCCGCTACCAGGTTGGCACTTCCCTTCACATGGACCACGTCCATGTCATAATCCTCCAGGAGCAGGCTCCACCGCAGGAGCTTGGCATTGGCTCCTTTCATCTGGTGCAGCCAGGTCAGGGGAGAGTGGTCGGTGTGCACAGTGAAGTGTTGCCCAAAGAGATATGGCTCTAGTTTCTTGAGGGCCCACACCATGGCCAGGCATTCCTTCTCGATGGCCGCGTAGTTCTGCTCCCGGGGTAGCAACTTGGCCACAGTAATAGCAGCTCATGTCCCATGGGTCCCCTCGGACCGGTTGGTTGTCCCTGACGCTGGGCGTTCCCCTTGGGAGGGGATTCCCCATATTCCCCCTTTGGGAGGTCCCAGGGTGACTCTCTTTCTGCGTCGCGGCGGGCCTGTTCCTTTGGGACTCCTCCCTACCACCCCCTGACCGGCTCTTCACAAACTCATCGGCCAGCCGCCCTGCGTGTTGTGGGTTCTCTGGCTTTTTGTCCACCAACCACAGCCTCAGGTCGGATGGGCACCGCTCATACAGGTGTTCCAGTACCAGCAGTTTAACCAGGTCCTGCTTCGTCGGGACACCATCTGCCCACTTGGTGGCATATCCCTCCATGCGGACGGCTAGTTGCAGATATGAGACCTCAGGGGTTTTATACTGACTCCGGAACCTTTCCCGGTACATCTCAGGAGTCAGCCCAAACTCCCGTAGCAAGGCCCTTTTGAATAGTTCGTAGTCCCCTTTCTCCGCCCCTTCCAGTTGGCGGTACAATGCCACGGCTTTGGGGTCCAGCAAGGGGGTGAGAACCCGGAGCCTGTCTGCAGGATCAACCTGGTGCAGCTCGCAGGCCGTCTCGAAGGCATCCAGGAAGTCATCCATGTCCTCCTCCTCCTTACGCTGGGCCAGGATGCACTTATCAAAGCTCCGCGCCGTCCTGGGTCCTCCCTCACTCACCGCAGCTGGGGACTCACTGCTCCTCAGCCTCGCCAGCTCCAGTTCATGCTGCCGCTGCTTTTCCCATTCTGCTCGCTCCTCCAGTTCATGCTGCCTTTGTCTCTCTTCATGCTGCCTCTGTTTCTCTTTCTCCTCCAGGTCATGCTGCCTCTGTCTCTCTTCATGCTGTCTCTGTTTTCCACGATCTGCCAGCTCTCTCAGTTTTAGCTCTTTCTCCCAATCCAGCCGCTCCCACTCCACGGATGCTGAGCGTTGCCGGGAGGATCCTCTGCTGGCCGGGGGGATCACGGTGCCCTTGGTATTCGCTGGGCTCCTCCCCACCCTTCCCCTAGGCATAGGAAGGAGGGGTCTCGGGAAGCCCTCAGCAGCCGGCTGATCACTCCCAGCTGGGACAGACACTGGTGCCTGTGCTGCATCTGCCAGGCTGTTTCCCTCAGAGACAAGAATCAGATCATTCGAGCGATCTCCCTCCTCCAGCTGGGCAATGAGCTGTTCTTTGGTGAGCCTCCAACTGCGCAGCCCCCTCTGCCTGCACAGCTCCACCAGGTCGCTCTTAAGCCGCTTGGCATACATCTTCCTGCTGGCCACTCACAGGCCTGGGTGCTCACCGCTCCCCACAGTTTCCAGGGAGACCCCTAGTGTGCCAGCCCTTCTCGCGGTCACCACCTCTCTGCCAGGGTCGAGCTGCAGGCTCCTCTGCCCCGGGGACTGCTCGCCGCGATCCCCCGGGGGACCCTGTTACTGCAAAAGTCCTTCTCGCTGGTCACACACTCCCAGGAGTTAATCGCCCCTGAAACCGTCCCTCGCTGACTCTTCAGCATGCCTGGTCCCCGTCAATCACCCTTCGTTTTACTGCTCCCCAGTCACTTACTGCAGGAAGCGCCATCCACGGGGTGCAGTAGATCCCACCGCTACCACCAGGTGTCACGGAGAGTGGGGGAGTCAGGGCCCTGCACCCCTCTCCCTGGGATTCACCGTGACTCTCAGCCAGCCAGTAAGACGGAAGGTTTATTAGATGACAGGAACACAGTCCCAAGCAGAACTTGTAGGTACAACCAGAACCCCTCAATCAAGTCCTTCTGGGGGGTTTAGGGAACTTAGCCCCCAGCTTGGGGTTCCCTGCGTTTCCCCACCCAGCCCAAAACTGAAACTAAAAACCTCTTCAGCAGCTCTTCCCACTCCCCCTGCTCCTCCTCTCCTTTGTTCAGTCTCCCGGCCGAAGGTGTCACTTCTCCCACCCCCACTCCTGGCTCAGGTTACAGCTCAGGTAGCTTCCTCCCCATCCCCACTGTAACTCCCCTGCAACATTCCCCGGTCAAATCCGCCCTGCTCCCTGCTCCGTCACACCCTCCCCCTGTAGTGTCCCTCCCCTTCTTCCCCCAGGACTCCTCTCAGAGACCCCCTTCCTGCAGGCCCCTCCCCCTGCATAGCCCCT
>QXTE01000090.1:155003-214260 GCA_003942145.1 Platysternon megacephalum
CGGGCCCAGGCACGGGGGGGGAGGGGGCGGATGCAGGGGTCCAGGCCCAGGCACTGGGGGGTGGGGGATGGAGGGGTCGGGCCCAGGCACTGGGGGGCGGGGCATGGAGGGGGCAGAACCCGGGCTTGGGGGGGACATGGGGAGCAGAGGTCGGTGTTGCAGCACTACGAGACCTTGGCCCGGGCGTGGGTGGGGAGTTAGGAGCCCTATGGCCATAGCACCCGCCCAGGCACATCCACGGTGACCCCTTCCCCTGCTCTCACATTCGCAGCCCGACCCGGCCAGCAGCAGCTTGTCCCTGGGCACGGCCTGGCGCACGCGGCTCACCACGGCCAGCCGCTCCTGGGGCGTCAGGTAGGGGCACTCGCCGCTGGAGCCCTGCACCACGAAGCCTGCAAGACAGAGCACGAGGCCGTTAGGCTGCCCCAGCGCCCGCAGCACCAGGGGTGGGCCTTGGCCGGCCCCCCGCACAGAGGAGCAGGCGGGACCCAGGCCCAAGGGGGGCAGTGCTGGGCCAGCAGGGGCTGGGTGGGGGTGAAGTGCCCAGCCCCAGGGGCACCCACCCTGGCAGCCCAGCCCTGCCCTTCCACCCTTCTCCCTGGATCTATCCTGTGCAGGGGCAAGAGCCAGCTGGGCACCTCGCTGGGAGCAGACGAGGGGCCCGCCCAGGCCCTCCCCAGGGACACGCGGGGACCCCTCCTGGGCAGACCCAGCGGGCGTTTCTGTAGTGAAACCCGCAGCTGGCCCGGGGCTGCCCACGCAGCTGCCATGACACCCCTCGGGCAGAGCGTGTGACAGCCCTGGCTGGGCAAGTGGCCCCGGGCACCGGCGTTCCACAGCCCCCCGAGCCGCAGGCCAGTCCGGTGACAGCCCCACCCGGCCAGGAGCCCCCTTGCTGCCTCGCGGCCCCAGACCCCTCAGCTGCCAGCCCGCCCACAACCCTGCCCCTGCCTCTGCCCTGCCCGGCTCCAGCCCTGCCCCTGCATCCTGACCCCATCACCTGCAGCCTGCGGCCGGACTCTGCCTACGACCCTGACCTGGCTTGGCCACAGACTGACCCACACTTTGTCCCCAGACCCCCATTTCAGCACTGCCCTCAGCCTGGTCCGGACCCTACGTCCAGCTTCGCATGCTGCTCCAACCACCAGGCCTGACTGCCTAGAACCCAGACAGCGCCGGCTCCAGGCCATGGGGCCGGATCCTCCCGGGGGCACTCGAGAGCCCCTTCGCTGTGGGGCAGCACATGGGGCACCGGAGCCCTAAGAGCTGCGACCGAACTGAGGCCCTGCCAGGCCAGTGAGAGCCAGGCCCTGCCCTGGAGCCCCACCGAGGCGTGCACGCTCGCACACGCACACACACACACACGCACACACACACACACACACACACACAGAGCTGGGAGGTGCCAGAGCTTCCTCCGGCCCCAAGGGCGCAAACCCCCATCACGTGCTCACCCCCCTACGCACCCCTCACAAATCACCCCACACAGGGACGCTAGCAAAGAGTTTATTGCCCGCTGGCAGGGGCGCGCTGCGGTCTCCCCAGCCAGCGCTGCAGCTGCCCGGGAAGGGGCACCCATGTTCCTGGCGCCCTGAAGCAGACACATGAGCCATGAGGTTGCGGGCGTGCCGGGGGCGAGAGGCTGGGCCCTTGGCTGCGTCCCCTCACTTGCTCCTTGCCCTGCGGTGATGCCAGCAGCGGGTCCGAGGGGCAGGGTCCTGGCGCGCTGCCCCTGCTGTCGGTGTGTGGGTGCAGGAAGCCCAGAGCCTGGGGACTGGTGGGTGCTGCCACGAGCCCCTGGGGTCAGTCCCTGCAGCGAGGGGCCAGCCGGGAGTGGCCTGTGTGGGCGGTAGCTGGCATGGCACTGCCTTGCTGGAGGAGGGCATGGGCCCGCAGCCTGGCGCTCACTCCCGCCGCGCCGCCGAGCGTGTCCGGGTTGGGCCTGGCCGCCTCGGCCTGGCGGCTGATCTGGCAGGAGGCAGCACGCAGCAGCAGGGCCTCGGCCAGGCGCCTCCTCGGGGCATCGCTCTCCCTGCTACGCTCGGGGCCCTGGTTCCCCTCCTCCATGTGCTGCCAGGCCCTCCAGTGCCCGGTGGGCCTCTCCTCTGCCCCTGCTGCCTCGCTCTCCTCGGGGAAGCAGCTGTAGTACGACCTGATCCAGTGAGGAGCCTGCTCTGGCGCCGGGCGGCCCCCCCCACGGCCCCTCCTCCCCCGCCACAGGAACAGGGCGCCGGCCCCCAGCAGCAGGGCAGCCCCCAGTGCCAGCGCCACTTTCCAGCAGCGAGAGGCCCTGGCTGACCCCATAGGCCCTCAGGGCAAGGCAAGAGCAGGGGGCCGGGGCTCATAGGCCAGCAGGGCCATGCTGGGCAGAACGACCCCCAGGGAGCAGGCGTGGGTCCCAGCTGCTCCCCTTGGGCAGCGCCCGGGTCACCAGTGAGGGGGGCATTGTGAGGGAAGCACCTGGCCCTGCCGTGCCTGCTGGTCTCAGGGCCAGGGAGAGCCCGGGGCCAGGGGAGCAGGGATCTGCGCTTGGGAGTCTCCGAGCAGGGTCCTGACAGTGGAAGCGGCTGAGTGTGGGGCCGGCACGGAGGCAGCAGGGCATGGAGCCGGCCGTTCGGCCCCCAGACGAGCTGTGACAGACCTGGCCCTGACCCAGCGGCACGGGGTGTGCCAGGAGCCCCTTGTCCTGGGACGCTGCCGCCCAGGCTCCAGGAGCCTTCCCCACGTCGGTCTGACTGGGCACTGAGTGGGGGCCAAGCCCAAAGGAAAACCCTCCGCCCCCTAGTGCCCTCGGCCAGTTCTAGCCACCGTGGCCCGAGCGCCCTGCCTGCCCCATGCCCAGCATGTGCTGCAGAGCCCCTGGGCGGCCCGCGAACACCAGCCACGCGGTGGGGCAGGAGCCCTGAGCAGGGGGCGTGCAGGGGCTCGCTGGGGGAGCGCGACCCTGGGGGAGTGGGGTCGAGGGTGCCTGGGGAGCCAGCCCTGCGGGGTGGGCGTGGAGTCTGTGTGAGCGCGTCAGGGCGGAGCCCAGGGCACAAAGCCCTGGGGCCAGAAAAATTACACCCCAAAACCCAGAATGGGGTGCAAATCTGCCTGCTTGTTCTGGGCCCGAGGGCTCTGGAGCACAGGCTCTTGCTAGTTAACCTGTGCGGCAGGGGCTGGTGGGGGAGATGGGGCGGGAGCTGTTTTGGGGGCTTCGGTGGGGCAGCGGCTGTTGGGGGGTGGGAGATGTTTTGGGGGCTAGGCAGGGTGGGAGCTGGTGGGGGGATGGGCGGGGAGCGGCTGGGTGGGGGCCGTTTTGGAGGGTTGGTATGGAGGGGGCTGGGGGTGTCGGTGGGTGGGGGCATTTGGGGGGCTGAGCCAGATGCCGAGTCTCCCCACGATGGGCTCCGTCCCCTGCCATGCGGCCAGGCAGCGTCCACCCAGCCCAGCTGCACAGACTCTGCGAGTGGGGCCCCGATCCCTGGCCAGGAGCCTGAAGCGAGTTCCAGCCAAGCCCATCCCTCCTGCCCCTTCCTTGCCCTCGTGCTCCCTGGGCTGGGGCCCTGCGCCCACCCCACGGCTCAGCCCACCCCCGTGCCAAGGGGCATGGCCCCTCCAGGCACAGGTGTGCCGCTGCCCCTGGTTGCCCCGAGGTAACAAGCCGGGGTGAGGCGGGAACACGCTCGTCCGGAGCGGCTGGGGGTTCCTGCCCCCATGGAGCTTCTCCTGGGTGGCTCAGGGGGCCCCACACCACAGGAGCTGGGGGGTGTGACGGAGCAGGGAGCAGGGCGGATTTGACCTGGGAATGTTGCAGGGGAGTTACATTGGGGATGGGAAGGAAGCTACCTGAGCTGTAACCTGAGCCAGGAGGGGGGTGGGGAGCAGTGACACCTTTGGCCGGGAGACTGAACAAAGGAGAGGAGGAGCAGGGGGAGGGGGGAGAGAGCTGCTGGAGGAGTTTCTAGTTTCAGTTTTGGGCTGGGTGGTGAAACGCAGGGAACCCCAAGCTGGGGGCTAAGTTCCCTAAACCCCCCTGTCACGGAGTGAGGGGAAGTCCGGGCCCGGCACCCCGCGATTCACCATGACTCTCAGCCAGCCAGTAACACAGAAGGTTTATTGAGACGACAGGAACACAGTCCAAAACAGGTCTTGCCGGTACAGACAACAGGATCCCCTTTAGTTAGGCCCATCTGGGGGCCCCAGGGAGGCCACAGCCCCGTGGGGAAGCCCAAGCCCCGTCAGGCTCCCGTCTCCATTTCCAGTCAGCTCCAAAAACTGAAACTCTTTCCAGGCGTCTCCTGTCTCCCTTCCCCCCGGCTCCTCCCCCGGCCTTTGTCCTTTGTCCAGGTTCCCGGTCAGAGGTGTTACCTGGCCTTCAACCCCCCTCCTGGGTTCTCATGTTACATGCTCAGGTATCTCCCTTCCCCCAGGCAGACAGTCCCAGCCCAGCTCCCCTGCAACCTTCCCCGGTCACTACTCCCCCCTCAGTATTCAGAGAACACAACAAAACATTCTCACTTCGTCACACCCCCAGAAGGACTTGATTGAGGGGTTCTGGTTGTACCTACAAGCTCTGCTTGGGACTGTGTTCCTGTCATCTAATAAACCTTCCGTTTTACTGGCTGGCTGAGAGTCACGGTGAATCCCAGGAAGAGGGGTGCAGAGCCTTGACTCCCCCACTCTCCGTGACGGGGGCTCTGGCCTGCTCCCAGTGGCCAGGTGCCTGCCCCACAGTCCGGGCTAACCAGCCCCCACAGGAGCTGAACGGGACATGGAGCCAGAAGCCCCCACAGCCCTAGAGGATGGGACTGGAGTGGGGGGGCAGGTTAGCAGGGCGGGTGTGTGTGTGTCGGGGGGCAGGGCAGGGGCACAAGGGCAGGCTGGGGTGTGCGTGTGTGGAATTGGGCAGGGTGGGGGCACACAGGCAGGGTGTGGGGGGAACATGGGTAGGGCTGGGAGATGTGGGGCAGGACAGGGCGGGGCTGTCTGGGGCAGGGTGGGGGCATTGGGTGGAAGGGCGAGGGGGTGGGGAGAGGGCGAGGGGGTGGGGAGAGGGCGGGGGATGGGGCAGGGTTCTGTGGGGCAGACCCTGTGCCAGCCGGGGAGAAGCAGGCCCCGCTGTGCAGAGTTGGGGGGTGCGGGGCCCCGCCCGGCCGGCCTCACCTCGGAAGGGGACCGTGGCGTAGCGGTGCAGGTTCTCCTCCAGCCGGCTGTAATCCACCTCCGCCTGGGCTGTGAAGGGGGTGCTGAGCGGGGGGAAGATGCCCTGCAGGTCGAGCCGGGTCCCCAGCGTGGCGGGGGTGCTGAGCCAGCGACGTGCTGCCAGCCCCAGCCGGAGAGGGGCGAGGAGCTTGGGGGGCTGTGCCATCGCGGGGCCTGGGGGGCTCTGAGCTGCTGCCCCACGGCCGCCTCCAGCCCCGGGGCTGTTAATCATTGATGGGGCTGGCCGGGGCGAGGCCTCTCGCTGGGGCCCTGCCGGGGGCTCTGGGAGCAGTGAACCGGTGCTGAACAGTGCCTGGCACGGGCCCAGGGCCCCACACCCCCAGCCACGAGGGCCTAGCCGGCCGTGTGTCTGCGACGGGGGGGCGGGGGGGGAGGCAGCCGCTCGGCCCCTCAGGGTCAGGCCCCCAGGTGACTCTAGCCGGCCCTGGGGCTCCCCCCCCAGCCTGTCGCCGTACAGGCCGCTAGATCCAAATGCTGTCCAGGCAGCCCCTCCGGCTCCCTGAAAGGGGCCCCAGCATGAGCAGAAGTCAGCACATGGAGGGGAAGGGAGACCCTGTGTCTGCAGGGCATGGCTGGTATTCAGCTGTCCTGGGGGCACACCCTCCGCTCCCACTCCCCAGAGCCAGCTGCAGCTCCCACTCCCCACCACTGCAGTCATTCTCACCAGGCGGGAGTGTCTTCTGCCCTGGGGCAGCTGGGCTGGGCCCCACACGCTCCTGGGGTCCCACGGGATCCGTGGCTGCATGCACTAGTTTGTTACTGTAGGGTCACTTGGAAACACCAGGTGGGTTTGTATTTCAAGAGGGGCGTGTGAGCACCAAGACCTCCCCTAACGACGGACGTTCTGGATGCTGGTGTATATTGTAGGCTCTCTCAGGGCTTGGCTACACTGGCAGATGTGCAGCGCTGCGAGTTAAACCTGCCTTCGTACGGCTGCGTAGGGAAAGCGCTGCAGTCTGTCCACACTGACAGCTGCCAGCGCACAGGCGTGGCCACATTTGCGGCACTTGCAGCGGCATTGGGAGCAGTGCATTATGGACATAATTTGCTGGTCATTTTTGTCCTGATGAAATATGTGTGGCAACATCGTCTGTGAAATTCTAAGATTCCAGTGTACAGTGTTAACACACGTTCCAAACGGAGCAGGTCTGGCTCAAACGAAGGAATGTGGCCTCTGCTTCATTTGCATTTAAGCAAGCAGGAAGGGAAACAAAGGAAGCCCCAACAGGCGAGAAAAATGCAGCAGGGAACATCCTTCCCCAGAGACTTTTTGTCTCCCGGTGCCCAGCTGGAAATGTTTTTCAAAAGGGGGGACAAGCTATACAAAGGAGGGGCAGGCACCCCAAGGCACCCTTCTGGCTCCCTGCCAGCGATTCTCTGCACCTAACGCAACAGAGGAACCTTCACTGGATTCTGGGAGGAGGGGTCCTGACCTAGAGGGGTTGGTCCATGAGACCAGGGAGAGCATGTGGTGAGACACTTCACTTCAACCTGACAGAGTTAGTGAAGTTAGGCACCAGGAGCCTTTTAATTTTATTTTCCTGGAACCATCTTTGACTTTTACGCCTCACGCCGTGTACACACGTAACAGCTCGCTCCTGTTTTACCTAATCCTGTGTGTTTAAATTAGAGTGTCTGGGAACCTCCATTTGGGGTGGCAAGTTAAATGCATATTATTTCTATTCAAGCAAGAATGGACTTTATATAAACCTGCATTGGCCAGGAGAGAGCTGGGCAGTCCAGGACATACGCTTCCGGGGGAAAGCTGCAAGTGGGGGTGTGCTGGGGTCACCCAGCAGTATAACCCAGGCTGGCAGGAGCCAAGGGACGGGTGGCTGGCCGCAGCACACGGACTGGCTGGGAGAGACTTGCAGGGTGGGGCTCCAGCAGCAAAGCAGTGCAAAGGGCCCCCCAGGTTAGAGGGCAGGGGTGACCCAGCTACTCACTAGTCTGGATTGTGCCTGGCATATCACAGCAATGGAGGATCTGGCACAGAACAGAGCACTGTGGGGGGCAGGGCGCGTAGAGCCGACCCCCTCAGATGGGATTAACGCAAGGAAAAAGAATCCAGATAGAAAATGGTGCAGCCCTGCCCAGCATCCCCACCCCCGAGGGACGACCCGGGCCCGGCCGGGCACCGCCCGCCCCCACCCCCGAGGGACGACCCGGGCCCGGCCGGGCACCGCCCGCCCCCACCCCCGAGGGACGATCCGACCCCGCCGGGCACCACCCGCCCCCACCCCCGAGGGACGACCCGGGCCCGGCCGGGCACCGCCCGCCCCCACCCCCGAGGGACGACCCGGGCCCGGCCGGGCACCGCCCGCCCCCACCCCCGAGGGACGACCCGGGCCCGGCCGGGCACCGCCCGCCCCCACCCCCGAGGGACGACCCGGGCCCGGCCGGGCACCGCCCGCCCCCACCCCCGAGGGACGACCCGGGCCCGGCCGGGCACCGCCCGCCCCCACCCCCGAGGGACGACCCGGGCCCGGCCGGGCACCGCCCGCCCCCACCCCCGAGGGACGACCCGGGCCCGGCCGGGCACCGCCCGCCCCCACCCCCGAGGGACGACCCGGGCCCGGCCGGGCACCGCCCGCCCCCACCCCCGAGGGACGACCCGGGCCCGGCCGGGCACCGCCCGCCCCCACCCCCGAGGGACGACCCGGGCCCGGCCGGGCCCCGCCCGCCCCCACCCCCGAGGGACGCCCCCACCCCCGAGGGATGACCCGGGCCCAGCCGGGCACCGCCCGCCCCCACCCCCGAGGGACGCCCCCACCCCCGAGGGACGACCCGGGCCCGGCCGGGTAACTCCTGCCCCTACAGCCCATGTGGCTCCCGCTGGCTCCAGATGCTGGACTCTCGTTCACTGGGTTTTATTCCAAGATTCCCACCGCTGGGAGTCGTGCAATGGGTCCCGTTCCCCAGCCCAGCGCCCGTCCGCCCACCCCTCACGCCGGGGCCTCCGTCTCGCCAGGCTCCTGCGTGTCCAGCGCCTGCCGGGTGTCCGCCTGCCAGAGCTGCACCAGATCTGTGGGGGTCTTTCCTGCCTGTGGGGGGAGGGAGGGGGCAGAGGGTGAGACGAGCCAGTACCTGCCCCATGTGAGGGGAGCAGCAAGGAGCAGCCCAGCTGGGGCTGGGACGTGTGGGAGGTGTCGTGACCTGCCCCCCTCCATGTACTGCCGGCTCCCGCTGTACGGCACATGGAGCCGGTTGTTACATTGGAAGCCGGTGTAGAACCGGTTGTAAAGGGGCCGGCGGGTGAGCAAACTCCGGCCTGCGGGACCGTCCTGCCCGGCCCACCTGAGCTCCCAGCTGGGGAGGCTCCCCCGGCCCCTCGCAGAGCCCCAGCGCGCCGTGCTCTGGGCAGCTCGGCAGCTCCTGCCGCTTTGAGCAGCATGGTTAGGGGGCCGGGCTGGGGCTGGGAGGAGGGGCTGGATAAGGGGCAGGGAGTGGTTGGAGGGGGTGGAGGTTCTGGGGGGGCGGTCAGGGGACGGGGAGCGGGGCGAGTTGGGTAGGCGGGTGTTCCGGGGGTCTGTCGGGGTGGTGGTGGATGGGGTCGGGGCAGTCAGGGGGGCGAGCTGGGTAGGGGGTGGGGTCCTGGGGGGCAGTTAGGGTGGGGGGTCTCAGGAAGGGGTGGTCAGGGGACAAGGAGCGGGGGAGTTGATGGGTTGCGGGTTCTGAGGGGGGCAGTGGGGGCAGGACGTGGGTTGGGGTCAGATGGGGGGGGGGGAGACAGGCACGTGGGGCTTGTACTCACCGCGCGGTTCCCTACCGGGTTTTCCCTACCGGGGGGGGGGTCTTCAGTCGCTCTGGGTGAAGGACCCGCCGCCGAAATGCCGCCGAAAACCCGGAGCGAGTGAAGGCCCCCCCCGTCACCGAAGTGCCGCCGAGGATCCGGTAGGGAACCGGTTCTTAGGATTTTGGGAGCTCATCACTGGACGGAGGCTCTGCCCCCCCCAAGAAGGAGAATCCCCCGCTGGCGACAGAAGCAAGGCTCTTACCCGCGCCGTGTGAGCCCAGCACTGGGGGCTGCCCCCTGCCCGCCCCCTCCACCCAGGCAGCAGCAGGGGGAGCCACTCACCAGGTTCTGGGCCATCATGTCCGCCCCGTACAGGATCAGCATCTTAATGATCTGGTAGCGGTTGAGCCGCACGGCGTCGTGCAGCGCACTGTCCCCCTCCTGCAAGGGACGGAGCACGCGGGCGTCACCGGGGACCCCCACCCTGGGAACAGCTGCAGCTCCCCTCCCCCAAAAGGAGCCCAGCCTGCCCTGAGCACACGCCTCCCCCCCATACCCGGCGCCATGGGAGAGAATGGCGGGGCTGGGCCCCCGCAAAGGCAGCAGCACCCAGTCCGCACGGGGAGTGTGTATGCGTGGGGGGATGTGACGCTGGCTGGAACAGGGGTGACCGTTTATAGCAGTATCCAAACCAATATTACAACACGGCAATGAATCCTACCCAGATCTGCCACGTAAGGAGTCAGTGGGTAAGGAATGGGAACAGGGGAGTTTGTGGGAGGGAGACGTAATATAGTCGCTCTGGTTAGGAAGGGCCACATCGCCAGTGCCAACGCTGCTCCTGTCTCCTCCACCTGCGCCGGTATCCAGACAGAGCCCGACCATGGATGCCTCTCCCCAGATCCTGGTGTGGCTTTGCAGAGACTGTGGCCTGCATTCCCCACTCACAGAAAGCCAGGCTGGGGGACCATCCCGTGCGAAAGGTGCCTGATGGTGGCAGAGCTACAGGAGGAGGTGGCTGGGCTGAGGAGCAGCCGTGCCCATGAGGAATTCCTCGGGAGTATTCACATGGAGACATCCAAGGCTGAGGATGCTACCCAGCTACAGAGGGCTGCTGCCACGGAAGAGCATATTTGGAGACAGACTGGCTAACCTAGTGAGGAGGGCCTTAAATTAGGTTTGATGGGGGTAGGTGACCAAAGCCCACAGGTAAGTAAAAAACATGGAGACCTGGGAGAAGGGTCAGAATTTGGTGGGAGCATGGGCTGTTGTAGAAGGGATAAAGGAGAAACAAGACAGAACTTTGGGGGGGAATCAAATCAATATCTTAGATGTCTGTATACTAATGCGAGAAGTATGGGGAATAAGCAGGAAGAACTCGAAATGCTAGTAAATAAACACAACCATGACATAGTTGGCATGACAGAGACCTGGTGGGATAATTCACGTGACTGGAATATTGGTATAGAAGGGTACAGCTTGCTCAGGAAGGACAGGCAGGGAAAAAAGGGAGGAGGTGTTGCCTTAGGTATTAAAAATGTATCCACTGGGGCTGAGGTTGAGATGGAAATGGGAGACAGATTTGTTGAAACTTTCTGGGTAAGGATAAAAGGGATAAAAAACAAGGGTGATGTCATGGTAGGGGTCTACTACAGACACCTAGCCAGGAAGAAGAGGTGGATGAGCCTTTTTTTAAACAACTAACAAAATCATCCAAAGCACAAGACTTGGTGGTGATGGGGGACTTCAACTCCCTAGAGATCTGTTGGGGAAATAACACAGCAGGGCACAGATTATCCAACAAGTTCTTGGAATGTATTGGAGACAATTTTTTATTTCAGAAGGTGGAGAAAGCTACTAGGGGGGAGGCTGTTCTAGATCTGATTTTGACAAATAGGGAGGAACTGGTTGGGAATTTGAAAGTGGAAGGCAGCTTGGGTGAAAGTGATCATGAAATGGTAGAGTTCATGGTTCTAAGGAATGGTAGGAGGGAGCACAGCACAATAAAGAAATGGATTTCAAGAAGGCAGACTTTAGCAAACTCAGGGAGTTGGTAGGTCAGATCCCATGGGAAGCAAGTCTAAGGGAAAAACAATTGAAGACAGTTGGCAGTTTTTCAAAGAGACATTATTAAGGGCACAAGAGCAAACTATCCCACTGCGTAGGAAAGAGAGGAAGTGGCGAGAGACCACCCTGGCTTAACCAGGAGATCTTCAATGATCTAAAACTCAAAACAGAGTCCTACAAAAAGTGGAAACTCGGTCAAATTACAAAGGATGAATATAAACAAATAACACAAGTACGTAGGGACAAAATTAGGCAGGCCAAGGCACAAAACGAGATCAAACTAGCTAGAGACATAAAAGGTAACAAGAAAATATTCTGCAAATACATTAGAAGCAAGAGGAAGACCACGGACAGGGTAGGCCCATTACTCAACGAGGGGGGAAAAACAATAACAGAAAATGTGGAAATGGCAGGGGTGCTTAATGACTTCTTTGTTTTCGGTTTTCACCAAGAAGGTTGGTGGCGATTGGACGTCTAACATAGTGAATGCCAGTGAAAATGAGTTAGGATCAGAGTCTAAAATAGGGAAAGAACAAGTAAAAATTACTTAGATGTCTTCAAATCACCAGGGCCTGATGAAATGCATCCTAGAATACTCAAGGAGCTGACTGAGGAGATATCTGAGCCATTAGCGATTATCTTTGAAAAGTCATGGAAGACGGGAGACATTCCAGAAGACTGGAAAAGGGCAAATATAGTGCCCATCTATAAAAAGGGAAATAAGGACAACCCGGGGAATTACAGACCGGTCAGCTTAACTTCTGTACCTGGAAAGATAATGGAGCAAATAAGTAAGCAATCAATTTGGAAACACCTAGAAGATAATAAGGTGATAAATAACAGTCAGCATGGATTTGTCAAGAACAAATCATGTCAAACCAACCTGATAGCTTTCTTTGACAGGGTAACAAGCCTTGTGGATAGGGGGGAAGCAGTAAACGTGGTATATCTTGACTTTAGTAAAGCTTTTGATACTGTCTCGCATGACCTGCTCATAAACAAACTAGGGAAATGCAACCTAGATGGAGCTACTATAAGGTGGGTGCATATCTGGTTGGAAAATTGTTCTCAGAGAGTAGTTATCAGTGGTTCGCAGTCATGCTGGAAAAGGACATAACCAGTGGGGTCCCGCAGGGATCGGTTCTGGGTCCGGTTCAATATCTTCATCAATGCTTTAGATAATGGCATAGAGATACACTTATAAAGTTTGCAGACGTTACTAAGCTGGGAGGGGTTGCAATTGCTTTGTAGGATAAGATCAAAATTCAAAATGATCTGGACAAACTGGAGAAATGGTCTGAAGTAAATAGGATGAAATTCAATAAGGACAAATGCCAATTAGGAAGGAACAATCAGTTGCACACATACAAAATGGGAAATGACTGCCTAGGAAGGAGTACTGCGGAAAGGGATCTGGGGGTCATAGTGGACCACAAGTTAAATATGAGTCAACAGTGTAACGCTGTTGCAAAAAAAGCGAACATCACTCTGGGCTGTATTAGCAGGAGTGCTGTAAGCAAGACATGAGAAGTAATTCTTCCGCTCTACTCCGTGCTGATTAGGCCTCAACTGGAGCATTGTGTCCAGTTCTGAGCGCCACATTTCAGGAAGGATGTGGACAAATTGGAGAAAGTCCAGAGAAGAGCAACACAAATGATTAAAGGTCTAGAAAACATGAGCTATGAGGGAAGATTGAAAAAATTGGGTTTGTTTAATCTGGAGAAGAGAAGACTGAGAGGGGACATGAGAACAGTTTGTTGCACGGTACTACACACCACACAACAAAAACACTAACCCAGGAACCAAACCCTGCAACAAACCCCGGTGCCAACTCTGTCCACATATCTATTCAAAAGACACCATCATAGGACCCAACCACATCAGCCACACCATCAGGGGCTTGTTCACCGGCACATCTACCAACGTGATATATGCCATCATGTGCCAGCAATGCCCCTCTGCCATGTACATTGGCCAAACCGGACAGTCTCTACGCAAAAGAATAAACGGACACAAATCTGACATCAGGAATTATAACATTCAAAAACCAGTAGGAGAGCATTTCAACCTCCCTGGACACGCAATAACCGACTTAAACGGGGCAATTCTTCAACAAAAAAACTTCAAAAACAGACTCCACCGAGAAACTGCAGAACTGGAATTAATTTGCAAACTGGCCACCATCAAATTAGGCCTGAATAAAGCCTGGGAGTGGCTGGGTCTCTAAGGTGCCACAAGGACTCCTAGTTGTTTTTGCGGATACAGACTAACACTGCGACCCCTCTGAAACCTGTCATCCAAACCAGTGTTGCTCTGGGAATGTGGCTGGCCCTTCTGGGTTCAGAAGGACATTTGTATAAGTGAGCAGAGTTTCTAGTTTCAGAGCGGTAGCCGTGTTAGTCTGGATCAGCAAAAAGAACAAGGAGTTTCTAAGTAATTTCTCACGTTACTGAACCGGTTTGCTGCTTGGGAGCCAGAGAACTGGACTGCAATACAGGGCCCTGGGTGATTTCCTTTTTCAGCTTCTTGATAACCAGTGGGGGGATCCGGAGCACAGTTTGCGACTGGTTAGTGAATCTAACTTCAGTGTTACCCACCAGTTCTGGGGGAATCTGCTCTCCTTTTGCAGCCTGCCCTGACCTGGGCATTTCCAGTGTGGGCTCCTCTGGACACTCCGGGTCACAGAGGGGTGGGGGGTGCCAGACACCCGGGGGTACAAGCGCTGCTGCTGGGGGCTCTTACCCTGTCCCGGGAGTTGACATCCACCCCTGTGTTGATCAGATGCTCCACGATCTCAGTCTGCCCCGTTCGGGTCGCCACATGCAGGGGGGTGCTCAGGAGCTGAGTGCGGCAAGGGGGGGCACCTGCCATTAGCTCCCCATTGGTTTCAAATCATTCATCCAGACAGGCAAATGCTGTAGCCTCATTGCTACCCCCATCGCCGCCCTATCCCCCACCCCCACAGCCCCGCCCCCCACCCCACATCCACCCACCTCAGCCCTGCCCCCACCCCCCCCACTGCCCCGCCCCCCCACCCCTACCCACCTGCCACAACCCTGCCCCCACCCCACATCCACCCACCTCAGCCCTGCCCCCACCCCCCCACTGCCCTGCCCCCCGACCCCTACCCACCTGCCACAGCCCTGCCCCCCCCCCCCCACTGCCCCGCCCCCCCACCCCTACCCACCTGCCACAGCCCTGCCCCCACCCCACATCCACCCACCTCAGCCCTGCCCCCCATATGTCCCCCTCCACCACTACCCTCCTGCCTCTGCTGCCACTGCTCTATGCCAGCCATAGCTCTCCCCTGCCCCCCACTGCCAGTGCTGCCATGGCCCCCCAGCCCCCACCTTATCTTTCAGGTTGAGGTCAGCGCCTCGGTCTTGCAGCAGCTTCACGGCGTCCAGGTGCCCCCCCCGGCAGGCCCAGTGCACAGCCGTGCAGTCCAGCTGCACCAGCAAGAGACCCCGGTCAGGACGGCAGCAGCAACACCCCACCCCCGGCTCCCCACCCTCCAGTGCCTCTAACCGGTGAGGATGTGGGGCTGGGGGAGGCTGGATGCTCCGCCCCCTCCAGTGGCTGGGGGAGGCCCTGCAGTGGGGCAGGATGTGCATGGGCAGCGGCAGCAGCCCAGGGTCGGCCTCGCACGCTGGTTTGGGGTCTGAGTCGAGGGGGGAACAGCCGGGTTGGCGTCACCACGTCGCCCATGGTGCCCTGCACCAGCTGCGCAGAGGAAGGGGGGTGAGCCGTGTGGTAGCAGCCTGCCCCCAGGAAGGGCTCCCCTGGGCTGCGGTGGCTGGGCCTGTCCGGCCGCCCCACATCCTCCACCCCACTGCGGCTCCTCCCTGGATGGATTGGCCGGAGGAGTGCAGACCCGGTGCCGCCCAAGCTGGGCACATGGCTGCTTCGCGGGCAGGGAGAGCGCCCGTCTCACCCGGTCTCGGAAATCCACGGTGGCGCCATGGTCCAGCAGCCTCTCCAGAATCTCCATGTGCCCTTCCAGCGAGGCGCGGTGCAGGGCCGTCCGGTGGAACTGGGGCAGGAGGCGGCAAAGATGCAGGCGTCAAAAGGACTCCCAGCCAGCGCATCTGCACCACCCCAGGCAGCCACGGCCACCAGCCCTCCCAAGGGCGACTCACGGGTCTCGCCCAGGGACCCGGCCGGCTCGGCATTTGGGACGGCCCAGCAGGGCTCCGAGAGCCCCCTGCCCTGTTCCTGGGTGTGCCGGAGCAGGGAGCAGGGCGGATTTGACCTGGGAATGTTGCAGGGGAGTTACATTGGGGATGGGAAGGAAGCTACCTGAGCTGTAACCTGAGCCAGGAGGGGGGTGGGGAGCAGTGACACCTTCGGCCGGGAGACTGAACAAAGGAGAGGAGGAGCAGGGGGAGGCGGGAGAGCTGCTGGAGGAGTTTCTAGTTTCAGTTTTGGGCTGGGTGGGGAAACGCAGGGAACCCCAAGCTGGGGGCTAAGTTCCCTAACACCCCCCCCCCCCCGAAGGACTTGATTGAGGGGTTCTGGTTGTACCTACAAGCTCTGCTTGGGACTGTGTTCCTGTCATCTAATAAACCTTCTGTTTTACTGGCTGGCTGAGAGTCACGGGGAATCCCAGGGAGAGGGGTGCAGGGCCCTGACTCCCCCACTCTCCGCGACACTGGGCGTGTCCAGGCTCGGCTGGGCCAGGCACCGTCTCCAGGGAGGATGGCTCTCTCCGGGCGGGAGATGCCTGGGAAGAGGGGGTGCCCCCAGCTCAGCCATCCAATGTCCATCTGGGGAAGGCTCGAGCCCCTGGTATCTAGGTGCCAACAGACCGGGATTAACCCACGTGCCCTCGGCGCACCGGCACAGGGCCCCCCCCGACCACCGGATTTGGGCGAGTGGCGTTGCGACCCGGCACACTGGGTCACAGCACCACTCAGGTTTGGACTTGACAGCCCTTCGTCAAGGGGGGGCTGGGCCAGATTGGGGGCCCCCCAATTTCCATAGTCCTCAGGGCCCCATTGTTCTTGACTCCAGCCCTGGGTGCTGTTGGGGGGCTGGGCACGCCAGACCCTGGGCCAAGAGCTGCGGGGGCAGGGCTGGCTGTGGGGTGGAGGGGCCTGGGCTGGGTGCCGCCCGCTCGCTGGGGCCTGGCTGCGCAGGTTCGCTGGGGGGGCGAGGGATGGGGGGCGTTACCTCGTCACAGGTGTCAGGGGAGCCCCCGTCCCCCAGGAACTTCTCAATGACACGGATCTTGCCCTGCACAGCTGCCCTCAGGAACGCCTCCTCCTCCACGGGGCCCACCTGCGGGGTGGATGGGACAGCAGCTCAAGGGGCCTGTGTGCCCCATGTGGGAAGCTCCATGAACCTGGCCCCAGAGCCCCGCCCCACAGGGGAGGACGCCAGCTCCATGGCCCTTGCCCCAGAGGTGCTCTGACCGGGAGGGGGCTGTTCTCTGGGGTGGCCACCATCTTGGTCAACAACAGGGATCCGCTGGCCCCCCAGCCAGGCTGGCACAGACCCACATCCTCCCGGGTCCCCCCTTACGATCTCCTCGGGCTCCGGCTCCGGCGCCGCCTTCTCCTCCCTGTGCTTCCGGGGCGTCTTGCGCAGCTCGAAGAGGTACTGGATGCCGCCCACGTGGATGATCTCCCGGCGCAGGTCCAGCGAACTCTTCCGCTCCCGCCCCTGGCCCTGCGGAGACGGGCACAGCTGCGCTGCAGCCTCTGGGGAGAGACCTGCCCGGGCACCGGACTCCTGGGTCCCTCCCCGGCAGCGCCCACTCCCTGGCTTTAAACAAGTAGGATGTGGGGCACCCCCAACCTGTGTCCCCCCCAGACTCCCTAGTCCCCATCTGCCTGGCCCTGGTCCTGACCCCCAGCCCTCCCCACAGACCCCCTGGTCCTGACCCCCACCCCACCCCTCACACACACCCTGGCTCCCAACTGCCTGGCCCTTCCCTGACCTCTTACCAATCACCCAACCCCCGGCCCCTCAGCCCTGACCCCTCCCAGAATGCCTGCTCCAGCCCCCAACCAGCCGACCCCCCCCATCACAGACTGCCCAGCCCCCACCAGCCGACCCCCCCCCCACCCCTCACACACTCCCTGGCTCCCAACTGCCTGCCCCTTCCCTGACCTCTTACCACCCCCCCACCCCCCGGCCCCCCCCCCACCCCTCACACACACCCTGGCTCCCAACTGCCCCGCCCTTCCCTGACCTCTTACCAATCACCCACCCCCCGGCCCCTCAGCCCTGACCCCTCCCAGAATGCCTGCTCCAGCCCCCCACCAGCCGACCCCCCCCATCACAGACTGCCCAGCCCCCAACCAGCCGACCCCCCCCAATCACAGACTGCCCAGCCCCCACCAGCCGACCCCCCCATCACAGACTGCCCAGCCCCCCCTAGCCGACCCCCTCATCACAGACTGCTCAGCTCCCAACCAGCCGACCCCCCCATCACAGACTGCCCAGCCCCCACCAGCCGACCCCCCCCATCACAGACTGCCCCACCCCAGCCCCCCCCCCCCCCACCAGCCGCCCCCCCCCATCACAGACTCCCCAGCCCCCAACCAGCCGACCCCCCCCCCCCAGCCCCCCCCCCCCTCACAGACTGCCCAGCCCCCCCTAGCCGACCCCCTCCTCACCGACTGCTCAGCTCCCAACCAGCCGCCCCCCCCCATCACAGCCTGCCCAGCCCCCAACCAGCCGACCTCCCCATCACAGACTGCCCAGCCCCCCCTAGCCGACCCCCTCCTCACCGACTGCTCAGCTCCCAACCAGCCGACCCCCCCCCCCCCAGCCCCCCCCCCCCTCACAGACTGCCCAGCCCCCAACCCGCCCAACCCCCCCCCCCCCCCCCCATCACAGACTCCCCAGCCCCCAACCAGCCGACCTCCCCATCACAGACTGCCCAGCCCCCACCAGCCGACCCCCCCCATCACAGACTGCCCAGCCCCCAACCAGCCGACCCCCCCATCACAGACTGCCCGACCCCAGCCCCAGCCATCCAGGCCTGGGGGGCATCAGCATAGAACGGCCCAGCCCAGTCCCGCTCGGGCTCTCCACACACAGGGGCTGCCCTCATGGCCTCAGTGCAGGGGTAGCATCCCCCGGGTCCTTCTAACCAGCCCCTGCCCCTGCCCCCGGGTCCTTCTAACCAGCCCCTGCCCCCGGGTCCTTCTAACCAGCCCCTGCCCCCGGGTCCGACCAGCCCCTGCCCCCGGGTCCTTCTAACCAGCCCCTGCCCCCAGGTCCGGCCAGCCCCTGCCCCCGGGTCCTTCTAACCAGCCCCTCCCCCGGGTCCTTCTAACCAGCCCCTACCCCTGCCCCCGGGTCCTTCTAACCAGCCCCTGCCCCCAGGTCTGGCCGGCCCCTGCCCCCGGGTCCTTCTAACCAGCCCCTGACCCCGGGTCTGGCCGGCCCCTGTCCCTCTGTCAGACCAACATGCTGCTGGCTGGGCTCTCTGGCTGGTCCTGCCTTTGGTTCCTCCTCTGCACCACATCGTCCCCACTCCATCTGGCCTGGACCCAGCCTGCAGCTCCAGACACGGATGCCCAGTGGGAGGTGACGAACCCAGACGTGGGGCCAATTCCCTGCTGACCCCAAGTGTCAGCGCAGCACAGTGTGTGTGTGTGACGTTATGAGTGTGATATAATCTCTCATTGAAAGGTGACAGGGCCAGAAAGAGTTAATTACCTCCCAGACTGACCTGACCCATGGCCGAACTTTAGAGACTGGTTAGGAAGATCTGTAAATGAATAGAGCTTTGAAATGCAAGTCTGCCTTGTTAGAGATCTCAAGGGTAGATGTTTGCTCAGGTCTTGTGATGTAAGAAAACAAGTCTTGTCTCTTGCTATAACTTTGATTCAAAGATCAAAAAAGGAATATTAACATTTGGGAAGACACTTGAGGGAAATAGTATTATTGTCTCTATGTCTCTTTAAAGGTTGTGGTAACCTGTATCTGAACTGTCTAATGGATAAATTACTCTGTGCTAATTGCCAGGATGTTTGGGAGAAGGAGAGTTAAGCCTATTGTTTTCTCAGGCTGAAAGGCTGCTGGAAATGTATAAGAACCCTGGGACACGATCCTGCTTCATCTCAGATCTGCTTTGGGTTTCAAGAGGGGGAAACCTTAAGGATTGAGATCCCCAGTCACTGACTGGAGCCACCCTGAATATGGACATTGAACTATAACCTATGGACTATTTCTAAAAGGACTTTTGGTAACTACAAGCTCACCTCTGCTCTGTATCTGAACCTCAAGAATTGAATTCAAGTCTGTCTGTATATTGATCTTTTAACCAACACTCTCTCTCTTTTCGTTTTTAATACATTTAGTTTAGTTAATAAGAATTGACTATAGCGTGTATTTTGGGCAAGACCTAAGTTATAATTGGACCTGGGTATGTGGCTGATCCTTTGGGATTGGAAGAACCTTTTCTTTTATATGATGAGATAAGATTTTCAGTAATCATCATCATATCTGACAGGTGTGTCTGGACGGAGGCCTGAGGCTGGGCACTTTAAGGGAACTGCGTTGTTTGGGCTCCTGAGTAACCAGTGAGGTAACACAGAAGCTGTTTTGTGCTGGTTGGTAAATCTAAGCATTGGAAGATCCACCAGCGTTTGGGGTTTGTCTGCCCCGTTCTCTTTGCAGTTCACCCTGATTGGGTGACCTCAGCTGGCTCCCCCGGGCAGCACCGTCACAGCCTGTGTAACCCCTCAGTGCCCAGCCCTGCCCATTCCTGGCACAGTCTGATGGGCAGGGCTGGGCCAGGGAAGGGTTAACACTGCAAGCCAGACAGGGCGTGGGGGGGCTGCAGGGCTTGCTGCGGGGGTCTGGCTGTGATGCCCCCAGCAGGGCAGGCCAGGCCCGTGTACCTTGAGCCCCTCGATGCCCCAGTGAACGGGGCCGCGGCGCTTCTCGTCCTCCAGCTCCGGCGTGTCCATTCTCGCCACCGCTGGCGGCATCTCGGGGGCCTGGCTCTTGAGCCGCTGTGAAGCCAAGCAGAGAAGCCGGCAGGGTGAGGCCCAGGCCCCGGCCTGCCCCCCTCAGGAGTCCGTCCCCTGCCTCCCTTGGCATCGGCCCAGGCCCCCTCCCGCCACAGCCCCGGTACCCACACGGGCCCTGCAGATGCAAGGGGTTTAGCCCGAGTTGCCAAGGGCAACAGCTTAATCTCTGGGCGCTTCCAGCCCTGGCCCCTCAGGGCCCCCCAGCTCTGGCCCCCATAACAGACCAGGAGGTGGCGCTGGCGTCCCCATGGGCCCTCACGGACACGCCCCATTGATCTGGGTCTGCTCACTCCCTGTGGCCAGCCCCAAAGGCTCGTCTCCCCGAGGGCCCCTCCCAGGATCCCCCAGCCCAGCCCCGCTCCAGGAGCTCCCTGGCACCCCCAGCCCCACTCCAGGCACCCCCTGCCACCCCCAGCCCAGCCCCGCTCCAGGAGCTCCCTGTCACCCCCAGCCCCACTCCAGGCACCCCCTGCCACCCCCAGCCCAGCCCCGCTCCAGGAGCTCCTCGCCCCCTTTGCCCTCCAGCTCGCTCACCCAGGGTCTCACCTCCTGCTCCTCCAGCTTCTGGTCAATCAGCTCCGTCGCCCACTTCACGCCCTGCTCCATGGGTGCCTCCTCCATGCCCCCCCCACGCCCTGGGTGTGCGCCCAGCGGCTCCTCTCCCGGGCTGTGCCACGGAGCCGGGGCCCCGTCCGAGCTCACGCTGCTGCGGGGGGCTCCGCCGGCCCGGCGCTTTATGCAGTGCTGCTCCTCCGCCCCAGGGCCCAAGGGAACCGACACGTGCCCGGCCCACGTGACCCGGGAGCCTTTGTCATGAGCTCACCCGGCTGCATTCTCAGTCCCGCTGTCATGGGGTCACCTTCACGCAGCGCCCGGCATGGTTGCACGGGCCTGGCCCCGGTGTGCTCGGGCCTGCAGAGGGGGCTGGGGGCTGCTCTGCTCCTGGGCAGGCTGGGTCGCACTGGGGGCTCTGTGGGGTGGGGGCCTTGGCGCTTCCCCCATCTGGGAAGAGCGCGGCCCTCGCTGGCCAGGCGGCCCCAGTAAGCCGTGCCGGGAGCCCCCAGCAGTCTTGGCAGGGGGGCACTTTGTTCCGTTCCCACACGTCGCCTCCCCCCAGCCAGAGCCCCCCAAACCCTGTGACGGGGGCCAGCTCTGGGGTGCCCTGGGGGCCCCACGTGAGAACTCGGCAGCGTCTCTGATCCCCTTGGCCGGGCTGGGTGGCAGGTGATGCTTTTGGCTGCTTTGAGGGATGAGCTCAGGAGCTGCTGGCTCCGCATAGCTCACAGCCCAGCCCCGGGACGCGCTGCCCGGCCTGTGCCCCCCCCCCTGCCCACCAGCCAGGAATGGTGGGAATAGTTTGTGCTGAGCCAGGCCGCGGGGGGCACGGGAGCTATTCCTGGCTCTGAGCACCACGCTCAGCCCTCACTGCAGCACTTCCCCCATTGGTCAGCCAGCGGCTGCCGAGGTAAAGGGCGGCAGGGCGGGAGAGCCTGGGGACAGGGCAGGGGAGCTGTGGGGTGGGGAAGCCCAGGGGCAGGGCAGGGGACCTGGGGGACAGGGCAGGGGAGCCGGGGCTGGGGAAGCCTGGGGGGTGGGGCAGCCTGGGGGGCGGGGGGGGTGGGGGGGGGGGGCGCGGGGGCGGCGGGGGAAAGGGGCGGGGGGGCGGGGGGGCTGGGGGGGAGGGGGGCGGGGGGGGCGGGGGCCTGGGGGAGGGGCCGGGGGGGGGGGGGACCCGGGGGACAGGGCGGGGGAGCCGGGGGAGGGGGCGGGGGGGTGGGGGGGGGGGGACGCCGGGGGGCGGGGGAGCCGGGCGGGGGGGCGGGAGGGCGGGGGGAGGGGGCGGGGGGGTGGGGGGGGGGGGACGCCGGGGGGCGGGGGACCTGCGGGAGAGGGGGCCGGGGGGGACAGGGCAGGGAGGCGGGGGACCTGGGGGACAGGGCGGGGGAGCCGGGGGTGGGGCAGCCTGGGGGGCAGGGAACCTGGGGGGCAGGGCGGGGGAGCCGGGGGGCGGGGGACCTGGGGGACAGGGAACCTGGGGGGCAGGGCGGGGGAGCCGGGGGGTGGGGGAGCCTGGGGGGGCAGGGCAGGGCGCTGACCAGTGTTGCCGGAAGCAATGCCTGGGGTCAGTGCGAGTTGCTGGGGGCCGGCAGGTTCTGCCCCCCCCACATTGGGGGCTGGTGAAACACGCGGGGGGCTCTCCACCCCCTGCTTTGGCCCAGCTTTTCCATGGGCTGCGTCGTGGGGGCTGGCCTCCCGAGGGGTGGGGGACACCAGCTGGCCCTGCCCCACGGGGCCGCGGCCCGAGCCCAGGGGCACCCCAGGCTGCTGAGAATGGTCCCGGTGCTGACCTTTGACCTTTCCACCAGAGGTCCCTGCAGGGGGGCTGGAGTCACCCCAAGGCGGGTGCATCACAGACACCGGCACCACAGTGATCAGGCCAAGCCTGCCCCGCCGGGAGGAGCCGCCTGGCGGGTCCCAGCACCGTCCGGAGCCCATGGCCGGCAGCTGGACATCAGCCAAGCCAAGGGGGCGCTGCCGGCACGGGCCCCTCCCAGCCAGGGGGCAGAGCTGAGCCAAGCCCAATTGCGTGCCCCACTCGTGGGGGGCTGTGCTGGGGGTCAGGGCTGGGTGGGTTGGGCTTGAGAAGGGGACCCGCACTGCCCCGGCAGGGCCTTCCTGGGGATGATAGGGGCTGGCGGTGCCCACAGCGAGCATCCAGGGGGCAGGGCTGGGGAGCTGGGGGGCGGGAGAGCCAGGGGGCAGGGCAGGGGAGCTGGGGGGGCGGGAGAGCCAGGGGGCGGGGCAGGGGAGCTGGGGGGGCCGGCGAGCCCGGGGGCAGGGCAGGGGAGCTGGGGGGGGCGGGGGAGCCCGGGGGCAGGGCAGGGGAGCTGGGGGGGCGGGAGAGCCGGGGGGGAGGGGAGGGGCGCAGGGGGGGCGGGAGAGCCAGGGGGCGGGGCAGGGGAGCTGGGGGGGCGGGAGAGCCAGGGGGCAGGGCAGGGGAGCTGGGGGGGGCGGGAGAGCCTGGGGGCAGGGCAGGGGAACTGGCCTGCCCCGCCCACAGGGACATGGGCCGAGATGGGAAATGGCGCCCGGACCCCAGTGGTATCAGCCAGGTGCCTGGGCACCGGGAGCAGCAGGCCCTGGAATGAGACGCCCCCGTGTCAGCCCCTGGGTCCAGGCCCCAGGCAGAGGCCGGCGTGTCCACGGGCAGGTGGGGCCAGTGGCCCAGCTTCTGATGTTCCTATCGGAGTCCAGAGGGCCTGGGGAAGGGGCCGTGTTCAGGGAGCAGCCAGCCCCAGCGGGTGGCTGAGCTCAGACAGGAGCCAGGGGCCAGTGCTGGCCAGGCTAAGGCCAGGAGCCCACGGGGTGGGCGGAGGTTGCTTCCGGCTCCATATGCTGGGGAGGGGCCCTTCAGTGGCTACAACAGCAGTTAGGCAATGACCAGAGAAGGCAGCATAACCTAGTGGTTACAGCAGCGGTTGGGCACCAGCAGGGCCGGCTCTAGGCACCAGCGCTCCAAGCATGTGCTTGGGGCAGCACTTTCCAAGGGGCGGCACTCCGGCTCCTTTTTTTTTTTTTTTTTTTTTTCTTGGGGTGCAAAAAGCCGGGAGCCGGCCCTGAGCGGAGGTGAGCTGCGGCAGTGGGGGGCGCGGGGAGGGCCGCAGGAAGTAACCTGGGGGGGGGGTGCAGAGGAACCGCTCTCCCCCGCCCCCAGCTCACCTCTGCCTCCTCCCCCGAGCGCACTGCCGCTCCGCTTCTCCCCCCACCAGGCAAGCCTGGGAGGGGTAGGAGGGGAAATGCAGTGCACCCAGGGGAGGAGGCAGGGCTGGGGATTTGGGGAAGGGGTTGGAATGGGGCAGGGAAGGGGCAGAGTTGGGGTGAGGCCGGGGGGGCACGGGAAATTTTTTTTGCTTGGAGCAGCAAAAAACTCGGAACCGGCCCTGGGCACCAGGACGCCTGGGTTCAAGTCCCAGCTCTGTTCTAGTGACCAGGGAGTCGCTGGCTCTCTGTGCCTCAGTTTCCCCCTTTGATGACATGGGAGAAGCAGTGGGGTGGGTGGCTCTGAGCTATGAGGGGCGGGGGTGAGGCCGGTACCCCGTCCAACAGGGGCCAAGAGCTGGGCTGGGACGGGGCAGCTGTAAGGAGCAGTCCCAGGTGTGCCATGCAGCCTGGCCAGCCCGTGCCCCAGCCCTGGCCGCTGTGAAAGCAGGTGCCGGGAGAAGCTAAAAAGGCTTTATTGATAAATACGCAGACCCATAGACACCGGGAGAGCTGCCCCCTGCCCGGCCCCGCCCAGCGCCCAGCCTGCCTGGGAGGTGCCAGGCGACATGCGCCAGGGCCGAGTGCCCAGGCTGGCTCGCCCCAGGAGCCGAGCTCCGGAGGGCAGCCCGAGGTGCCAGGCGCCCTGCGCACCGCAGGGTCCCGGCGCCCTGGGAACGCGGCTCCTGCAGGAAGAGATTTGGTCTCAAACCTCGAAACCATTTTATGAGAGTGTCCAAGTGCCGATGGGGTGAGACAGGCTCCGCCCATCCCGCAGCCCCACTCACCCTGGCAGCCCTTCCCGAGACTGCCGGGTACAGACCTCCTGCAGGGTCAGGGCTTTGAGGGGGCCGGCGTGTTCTGATGCCAGGGAGCCCCCGCCCCAGGGGGCAGCAGGAGGCACGAAGGGGCGGGAGGATCGACGCAGAGCAGAGGCGAGCGCAAGCCCCGTGGGAGCGGCTCTGCCCGGGGCTGTGTGCCCAGCCATGCCTGGCGGGCGAGTGCAGGCTGTCGCCTCTGGGGTGGAGACTCAGTTCACCGGCTCCGAGGGCCCTGCTGGCTTTCCCTGGGGCCCAGCAGCCCCTGCGCCCGTCAGCCGGCCCGGCTCAGTTCCTGGGCACCAGCGGCTGGTTCACAATCACCTGGATGACAAAGTCCTTCTGGATCTTGGCTTCGTGCAGCCGCGTGCGGTCCGTCAGCAGCTTGCCGGAGAAGAACCAGCGCTGCCAGCCCGGCTCGATGCCCTCCTGCGCCTGCAGCTGCTTCTTCAGCTGCCCCACGGTGTCGGCCATGCTGGCGCTCAGCCGCAGGTCCTTGCCAGTGGAGAGCCGCACCTTGAGCGGGAACTCGCGCCGGGCGCTGGGCGCCGGCTCCGGGGGCTCCGTGCTCTCGTCGCCGCCCCGCTCCAGGATGAGGTTGGCAGGCGGCGCCAGGCAGTACACGGGCAGCTGGTAGCGGTTCCCCAGCTCGTCGTAGCACTCGGTCAGGGACCCTGCGGGGGAGCCGGAGATGCCAGCGAAGGGGTGAGGGGAAGGAGCTGGAGACAGGTACAGCACAGGCAGGAGCCACCAACAGCACAGACCCCTCTGCTGGTGCCCCTCAATCCCGACCCGCAGCCCCCGCTAGCCCAGCCCTGGGGTCCCCCCAGCTCTGCCCTGCCGGTGCCCCTCACTCCCGACCCGCAGGCCCCTGCTAGCCCAGCCCTGGGGTCCCCCTGCCCCCAAAATAGCTCTGATGGTGCCCCTCAATCCCAATCTGCAGCCCAATGGTATTCCAGCCCAGAACACCCAAAATCCACCTCCCGAAGCTCTTTACCCCCATTTCCCTGCCCCTGCAGACCCCCCAGCCCCTGTGCCCCAGAGGGAGTGCAGCCTCTCAGCCACCATGGCTCAGTGCCTGGGTGCCAGGGGTCAGACGGATTCTCCTTTTGGGATCTGAGAGCTGGCTGAGGGAGCTGGGGCTCCGGGACTAGACATAGTCAGGACCCCCCAAGCCGCACAGCTCTGAGGCTCTTCATTTGAGTCTGGGAGAAGCCACCGACCCGAGCCACGTGAGCTGCCCACGTGCCTGGAGCTGAGCCGAGGGAGACCCCGATCCTGGGTGGGGTGAGTGGGGTCCGGGAGCCTCTGCCCCCAGCACCCCCAGAGCAGGGCTGGGGCACAGGGAGCCCCTGCGGGCGGATGGTGTGGGTCTGGTGATGACCAGTGTGACGCTGCCGCATATTCATCCTACTAGTATGATTATGACAGAATTATGATGCAGCTTGTACAAAATGTGTCATGTGAGGTGTCAATGGAAAAGTTATGATTTGCTGAATATGATTATCCTATTTGTAGGCAGGTATCATTTGTGTCTCCGGAGTTATGACTATTGACCAAGTATCTGTATTTCAAATGTGCTTGCTCTGGGTAACACCCACAACGAGCCTTTGGCCCCGTCTACACTACCCGCCGAAATCGGCGGGTAGCCATCGAACTATCGGGGATCGAATTATCGCGTCTTGTCTGGACGCGATAAATCGATCCCCGAACGCGCTACTTCGAACTCCGGTACTCCTGCAGGGCGAGCGGAGTTACCGGAGTCGACGTGGGAGCCGCGAACGTCGATCGCGGCGCCGCGCGGACGCGAGGTAAGCGCGCCAAATTCGAACTAAGATACTTCGACTTCAGCTACGCGAATAGCGTAGCTGAAGTCGAAGTATCTTAGTTCGATCCCGCCCCTAGTGTGGACCAGCCCTTACAGGTACAACAGGGAAGAAGCCAGACAGTGCTAATGGGCCATGGAAAAGGCTTGTCCTCACCTGGGGACCCTTCAGACAGCCTATGGATAATGGCTGCTATGACTCGGGGAGGCATGCAAGGCCATGTGACCAGACCACATGATACTGAACTCCATTTTGGCACCCGTATTTTTCCACAAACTGAGCTGGGCACTTGGCTTGGAACAAAGGGGTTCCCGCCCTATGGAAAAACTAAAAGGGGGAAGTGACATCACCAAGGGGCCTCACTCCCTCTACAACTCAACACCTGGAAGCACCTGAGGAACAAAGACTGAACTGGGGGAAGTGCTGGTCCCAGGCTGGAAGAGAGGATTCCTGCCCGTGTATAGAACATCTACAAACTGCTTGTACTAGCTACCAGGGTGAGACACTGTTTGATTCAAATCCCATCTAGTAGATTAGGCTTAGATTGCGGTTTTGTTTATTTGCTGGGTAATCTCCTTAGATCTGTTTGCTATCATTTATAATCACTTACAATCTATCTTTTGGTAGTTAATAAACCTGTTTTATCTTAACCCGTGTGTCTTTGAGTGGAGTGTTCGGGAATCTCGGCTCTGTAGCAAAGGCTGGTGCGCATCTTCCCCACAGCGAGGGGGAAGCAGGCTAATGAATGCACCATACAGACCCCTGTGCAGGACGGTATCATCCTGGGTTTATGCTCCAGTAGAGGTGCAAGGCTGGGAGCTGGGACATTGTCGGTCCGTGAGTGGCTCAGGTAAAGCACTCAGGTGACTCAGTTGGGTGTGTGGCGCCACCTACTGTTGTGCTGGGTGATAACAGGGCCCAGAGGGGCCGGCTGGGTGTCATCAGCAGGGCAGTGAGAGAGGCCAACCCAGCTGAATGGTTTGGGTTCCAACAGCTTCCAGGCTTCACCCCGGGGGTACAGCCCATCTCAGCCACCCCTGCCAGCAGGCTCCAGGGGCTCCCCCACTGCAGGGCCCACTCCTGGGTCACACCCCCCCCGGCCAACATGCCCTGCCTTGGGGGCAATGGCCACAGTCAGCCCCTGGCCTCTCTGCTGACGAGTTAGTGTCATGGGGCCCCCGAACCCTCCCACCCTGCTGTGCAGGGACCAGACCCCTCTTTGGATTCGTACTGGCCCCGCTGGTGTCTCCCCCTGCACAGGGAGAGGAATCGGTCCACCCCCCAGCAGTTCTCCTGCAGCACCGCATCCCCCTCCCTGCCCGTGGGTCCCCAGCCCTGTCCCCCGTGCTGATCCCACCCCATCGACTCCAGCCCACCGTATGTCTCCATCTTGCACCTTTGGCCCCAAGTCCCCCTCCTACCCCGCCGGCCCCAAGTCCCTGCCCCAAGTCCCCCTCCTACCCCGCCGGCCCCAAGTCCCTGCCCCATGTCCCCCTCCAACCCCAAGTCCCCCTCCTATCCCGCCGGCCCCAAGTCCCTGCCCCAAGTCCCCCTCCTCTCCTGCTGGCCCAAAGTCCCTGTCCTCCTCCCCCATCCCGCCCCACGCCCCCCTCCCACCCGCCAACCCCAGGTCCCTGCCCCACATCCCCATCCTGCCTACCGTGGGGCAGGGTGATACTGGCGCCGTCCAGGATGGCCTGGGCCAGCCCATGGTCGTTGGCCTCCACGGCGTAGGCAGCCGCCTTCAGGGCGTCCCAGATCTCCTTGCGGCCCTCGAAGGCGGGTGCCGTGTCCCAGAACTCGTCCCGCTTGCTGCGCAGCTGTCCGTCCGTCATGGGGTAGTCGCTCTTCCACTTGGGCCTCTCCTTCCGCAGGGGCTCATTGCGGCCTGGGGGGGGGCAGAGAGCTCAGCAGGGGCCCCGAGCCAGCACCCGCCTGGAGACCCTGCCCCCAGCACATCTGGGACAGCACCCGTCTGGAGACCCTGCCCCCAGAACATCTGGGCCAGCACCCGCCTGGAGACCCTTCCCCCCCGGTGCCCCTGCTCCTATCACATCGGGGCCAGCACCCGCCTGCAGACCCCTGTTCCCGGCACATCTGGGCCAGCACCCGCCTGGAGACCCTTCCCCCCCGGTGCCCCTGCTCCTATCACATCTGGGCCAGCACCCGCCTGCAGACCCCTGTTCCCGGCACATCTGGGACAGCACCCGCCTGGAGACCCTGCCCCCAGCACATCTGGGACAGCACCCGTCTGGAGACCCTGCCCCCAGAACATCTGGGCCAGCACCCGCCTGGAGACCCTTCCCCCCCGGTGCCCCTGCCCCCATCACAGCTGGGCCAGCACCCGCCTGCAGACCCTGCCCCCAGAACATCTGGGCCAGCACCCGCCTGGAGACCCTGCAGAGAGGAAGGACTGGGCCAGGCACTGCAGGCGAGGCCTGGGGAGGGTCAGTCGTCTGGGCTGAAGCCACCTGCATTAGCTGGGGGCTCCCTGGGCACCTGCCCCACAAGCAGGAAGGGGGGGCCATGGGGCAGGAGGCATACTGGGGTAGGGAAAGGAGTGGGAGGAACTTCAGGTGGTAGATATTGAGTGTTCTGGGCTGGGCTATCGGGGGCAGAGGGTCGGGAGTGAGGGGCACCGGCAGAGCTGGGTGTGGGGAGCCCAGGGCTGGGTGTGGGGCACTGGCAGAGCTGGGCTAGCAGGGGGCTGCGGGTCAGGAGTGAGGGCCAGCATTCCTCAGGTCCCAGGGACCCTGCCCAGCCCCCTTGCAAGGCACAGCCGCGATCCACAAACCAGCCCCCTCTCTGGCTCTCCCTCAGAGGGGTCCCGCAGGTCTCCGACTCCCACGCTAACAGGAATGGGTGTAGCTCCCACCCTCCAGAGAGGCCTGGCTGAATGCCCCACGCCTCTGCCAGTCGGCTGCTCTAATCCCACCCCTGCCAGGCAGCCGCAGGGACTTAAAGGCCCCTTGGCAAGGGCAGTATTTATAGCTCAGGGAATTAGCCAGGGAATTAGCCGGAGTCAGAGCGTAGGGATTACAGGGCTGAGCCACTCCTGGGGGCTGGGGAGGAGCAGACAAGAAAGGATGCACTGGCACTAATGTACAGGGCTGCCAGGACTCCTGGGTTCTCTTCCTGCCTGCCATGTGTGACCTTGGGCAAGTCGCTGCCCATGCCTCAGTTTCCCCATCTGTAGAACAGGCATGGTGCCCCCCCGGTACAAGGTGGGAGGCGTAACTCACCCACGGATTCAGAGAGGGACCGGCTGCTGGCCAGGGCACCGTCACAAGAGGCCTGACGCCAGGCTGGCACACAGGGACAGAGGGGATGTGCACATAGAGACCAGCGGGGGCCCGAAAGCCAGGGAGTACGCCGGCAGCCAGCTGGTCAGTTGGTCTTGTGACTTTGAGCCCCGGGCACGGGGACCAGGGCGCACACAGCACTCTCCCTGCTGCCTGGCCAGCCGGAGCTGCCGGGAGCCCTGCCGGGAGCGCCCGGAGGCAGCCCCATGCCGCCAGTGCCAGCACCGTCTCCCCCAGCAGAACCCGCCCCCAGCTTTCCTGGCTGAGGAGGCAGGCGCTGCCCCACCGGGTTCCTCTCGCTCTGCGTTCGGGGGCCGCAGGGCACGTGGGGAAAGGCTGCTCCTGGGTGTCTGTACAGGGCACGCTAGACAGCTGGGTTCCCCCAGGGACCATGGGTACGGCTGGGTGAGCCAGTGCGTGGCAGTGACCTGTGCCCAGCAGAGCAGTGCCCTGGACATGCTGCTCCGCGTGCTGGATGTTCAAACCCACCCTGCAAGAATGGGGATAGCGCCAGGGCCGGGAGTGCAGGAGCTGCAGCCCAGGGAGCGGGGTGACGAGGGCAGGAGTCCCAGCCCCCCATGCTCTGCAGCCCATGTCAGAGGCCAGGCTCCCCTGAGACGGAGCGAGGCAGCGCCGCGTGGCACAGGACAAGGGCAGCGATCAGGGCTGCCCTGGGCCGGGCCGGCTACGTCAGGGCTGTGGGGCCTCTGAAGGGCGAAGGCTGGGAAAGCAGCTGCAGCCAGGACTCATCCACTCCCTTGTGGTCCGGTGCATGAAGGCCCACAGCCCAGCCTGAACCAGCCCCAGCCCCCTGCCCTCCAGACATCGGCACGGAGGGCAGCTGGGAGCACGCCAGGCCCTGCTCGGCCAGGGAACACTGGCACGATGCCCTCGGAGCAGCCTGTGTGGGCAGTGAAGAGAGACCTGGGCCCAGCCCCGATGCTTGTGCCAATGGCCACCTCACCCCCTGGCCCACAGGGAGGCCTGGCTCCAGCGCAGCTCCCACCCCTCCCCGAGGGCCCCAGGGTGCACACGATCCTGCAGAGGGCAGCTGAGCCTGTCCCCAGCCCCACGCACCGGCCGTCGGCTCCAGCTCGCACAGAGAAGGGCCCCTGGGAAGCTGCTGGGGGGCCCTGCCCCCACCCCTCCAGCCTGAATTCAAGCGCTGCCCTGAGACCAGACCAGTTCTGAGCCCTGACCTGGGCCCCCGCTCGCTGCCATGTGCCAGCACGGCCCAGGGGCACAGGACACCCCACCCCCAAAGGGAGCCCAGCTCCACCACGGGTTGCAGCCACAAGCCCAGCGCAGCCGGCGGCTCTGGGACCCTCCGGACGGGGCCGGGGAGACAGGACCCGAGCACCACAAACACACCAGAGGCACTGCGAGGACACAGCCCCTCGCCCGCTCTCTGGCATGGCCAGGGTCGGGGCCCCCTCGCCGCAGGGCTCTGCTCCGCTGCAGAGAAAGGGCCCCAGGATCCATCCCTTGAGTGCGGGGTGCCAGGGCCCCTGGCCGTCACAGCCTGGGCTGCCCTCACCCCTCTGGGCACAGCCTCGCCGGCTCCAGACGCCCCAGGCTGTAAGACCTGGATCCAATTCCGTTTCAAGGCCCAGCATAGCGACTGCCAGCACCGTGCATGGGGCCAACGGCACCCACATCCCTCTGCACCCCCGAGCCGCTCAGCACCCGAGGAAGCGCCCACAGACACCACAGTTCCCTCCGGTGTGGGGCGGTGCCCACGGGGCCAGTGAGTTCAGCGCCAGCCCTGGCAGGGCCAACCCAGCTCCTCCTTCCCAGGCACAGCAGCTGCCCCACGGATTGGGGTGGTGGGGCCAGGGAGTCAGTGAAGGCCTTCAAAGGCTGAGGTCTTGCCGGCCCGGCCTGGGCATTAGAGCCAGGGTTCATGCTGCTCGCAGCTCCCTCGTGCCCCAGAAGCAGGTGCATTTCTGACGTGCGCTGGACTCCTGCAGGGCAGAGCGATAAGTGACGTCCCGGGCGCTGCCACCCCCCGCACCACTCAGTGTTTGGTTTGTGTGGAGCCCTATGGGCCCAGCCGGCTGCCACTCCCTCTCTGCTCCCATCACAGGGGGACGGCCAGAAGCCGACCCCGGGTAGGGGCCCAGGCCAGCGCTGGAGCGGACAGGGCGGGAGGTCGCTAAGAGACGTGGTAACAGCGCCCGGTGCCCCGCGCAGGCAGGCCCCGCAGGGAGCTAGGCCCAGGGAGGCTGGGACGCAGGAGTTAAGCCTGTTCTATTTATCGCTGTCTCTAATCACCTTGTGCCGCTCTATTCCTGGCCCGGGCAGCCCCCGCCCCTGCCCCAGCTCCAGCTCCCAGGGCCTCCCGCATCAAAACCAAGACAGGTTGGGCCACTTCTTGCGCTTGGGGCCAGGCCAACAGGATCCAGGGTGCTGGCAGCTCGCCCTCCGCCCCCGTCGCCCAGGGCCGCCCTGCTCCCCACCCCTCCTAGCCGGTCCGGATCCCCAAACAGCGACGTCGCTCCGCACAGCGCCGGGGACGGCCGAAGCGCGGCCAATCCCTGGCCCCCGGGGAACGAGAGCGGCTCCGCAGAGACCCAGCGCCCGCACATGCCCCCTGGCCTGGCACCTCACCAGCTAGGGCAGCGCATGGGGAGTTGTAGGGCAGGGGCTCGGCCCCAGGCACCGGCTGTAGAGGCGACTCCAGGGGGCTGTGGTCAGTGTGTCGCTGCCACGTCCCCTGGCTAGCCCGGCAGAGACAGCAAGGGCAGGCTGGGGGCTGGGCTGCTGCAGAGCACGTGGGGGGCAGAGGCTGTGGGTCAGGGCCAACATGCCACTTCCCCCAGCACGCAGGGAGGAGATGGAGATTCAACCCTTCGGCAGCGTGCAGAGGTGCCAGCGGCCCGGGCTGGTACCCTGGCACGGGGAGAGACCCCCCCCAGCAGGAAGTATGCTGGGAGCCCCCCACCCCCGCCCCCTGGCGCACACCAGCTCTGCGGGGAGGGGCTGCAGGGCGCGCTGCCCCCTGCTGGTTCCCCTGGCCCGTGCAGCAGTGGCGTCTATGGCTTTGCACAGGGCAGCGCTGGGCATGGCCCCTCTGGCTCAGCCCCAATCCCAGTGCTCCAGCCCCAGCGCGCTCCCCTCGGAGTCAGGGCACAGCGACATGGTGCGGCCGCTGGGAGCACGAGCCATTGTTGAAGAGCCCCAAGCAATTCTCGCAAGACCCCGGGGAAATGCCGCGCTGGCTCCCGATGCCCCGGCAGCTTCATGGGAGACACTTGCCTGAAAGCCGCTGCACAGCCCTGCCAACAGAGCTGACGGTGCTAGGGCATGTGAGCTCAGCAGCCTGTGGAACTCCCCGACACAGGAGGCTACTCAGGCAGGAAGCCCCAAACTGGTACAGCAGGTACCTGGCTAAGGCCGGCAGCTGGGACAGTCGTTGCAGGGCTAGAACTGGGTCTCGGGCTGCAGGGCTCTGGGGAAAGCCCTGCGGGACTCCCGCGAGTGCCGTGCACAGATGTGCGGCAGGAGGGGCAGGGGCTGGGAGTTTTGTCACCGAGGGTGCCAGGCCGAGAGCCACGTGGGGTAGCCATGGGGAGCCCCTGCAAGGGCACATCCCAGGCTGCTGCTTCTGGAGCAGGGTCCCAGAGCTGTGCGCACCTGGGGCAGATGCGGCCGGAGCTCCCTCAGCCCCCGGGGGGGCGGGCAGCACATGCAGCCTGGGGGGGGGGGGGCCCTGCTCAGGGCTCAAGCTGCAGTGCCAGCAGGCGTTGCCCACACAGCCCGGACAGGGCACAGGCCTTTACCGCGCCCAGCCAATGCTCCGGTGCCAGATCCCCCCTCACCCTCTGCCAGGCACATCACCCCCCAAGGGGCCTTCCCTACAGCTCCCCGCACTCCAGGGGCTCCCCCACGCAGTGCCGGCTGCTCTCCCCATCGCCGTGGGAACGCCCCAGCTCCCAGCAGCGGTAGCTAGGGCGACAGAGTCAGCGCTCCATTGGCTGAGCCACGTCTACACGGGGCTGGGTCGGCGTAGCCACGGCGCTCGGGGGGGGGGGGGGGGGGGGAAATCGCTCACACTCCGAGCAACGTAGCTACGGCGTAGACAAGCGCTGGGGCTCCCAGTCCGTCCCCCCAGGGGTGGCCCCTGCATGGCCCCTGTTCCTCGCACCCCCGGCTCCCCGGAGTCCCCTCCCAGGACGCCTGGGTCTCAGCCTGCGGGGAGTCCCGGGGGATTTTACACACACGGGAGCAAGAACTCCGGAGACACTTGAACTCGATGCGGTAACTCAGCAGCAACCGATTCACGGCGTTCCCCCCCCACCACCCCCCCCGACGAATCCTCACTACAACAGCTGTTGCCAGAAGCTGCCCCCGGGCCTGGGTCTGACCCGGCCAGTCTGGAACCCAGGCAGGACGCTGCAGATCCTGACCCCAGCGTAACTGCAGCAAGTGGGTCCATCTTTCCCCGGCCCCGTGCTCTCCCGACGAGCCCCGTGATGCTCCAGCCTGGGAGAGGGGAGATCGCAAGCCAGCTGTTGGCTCACTGTGAACCTTGCCAGGCCCAGCCGGCTCCCCGCTGTCCAGAGACCAGCCCCTTTGCTGCGCAGAGACATGATCTGCGGCTCCGCAGCAGGCAGACTGCCCCTGGGAGGAGCGTTGTCCGAGCTGGGGGGAGTGGGGCAGGTGCCACCCCAGGGCTGTGCACCCCAAACCCACAGGGAGACATCTTGGGCCCCCCAGGGAACCGGCAGAGTCTCTGGGCACATCCAGGCAGCACCAGCGGCCCACCCGCCTTCACCTCCAGAAAGTGCTCACTAGCCTGGGCCCCAGCTCACCCCTTGCCCCGGAGGAGTGCACAGCGCTGCACACCCTCTGGAGCGAAGGGAGCAGCTCGGGCTACGGGAGGAACTCTGGATCCTCCTGCCAACGCAGGGGAAGCCCAGAGGGAAGAAAGGGCCCAGCCTGAGATGCCAGGTCACCAGGCGTGTGTTGGAGAGCCATGGGATGCAGGTTTGGCTGCCCGTCCCCCTCCTCTGGGCTGGGAGTGGCACGCTCTGACCTCAGCGCAGCAGCCTGGGGACGAGCCCCATGAACCCTACAGTGTGACCCACGATGAACAGATCCCAGCATGCAATGCTCCACCCCGACTGCCAGCCTGGCTCACGCGTCTCCGTGGGCTGCACCCCCCTCAAACCTGCTCCATCTCACACCAGTTAGCTGCAGTCCTGGGGCTCCTGCCATGCAGCGAGAGCACCGGGGCAAGAGGCCAGGAACCAGTCCTGTCTCCCATGCACGCAGCCAGGTGCTGTCCCGACCTGCAGCCCAGGCGCAGGGAGTGACTTCCCCCAGGAGCAGGGCCGGCTCCAGGCACCAGCTTAACAAGCAGGTGCTTGGGGCGGCCACTCGGGAGAGGGGCGGCACGTCCAGCTATTCGGCGGCAATTCGGCGGAGGGTCCCTCACTCCCGCTCGGAGCGAAGGACCTCCCGCCGAATTGCCGCCGCAGATCGCGATCGCGGCTTTTTTTTTTTTTTTTGGCTGCCTGGGGCGGCAAAAACCCTGGAGCCGGCGCTGCCCAGGAGCTCTGTGCTCCCAGCTTCACAGCACCAAGTCCACAGGATCCCCTAGGGAGACTTCCCCTGCTGCCCTGTAGGAGCCCTTCGGTGGGACAGCATGAGGAGTGCTGCAGGGCAGACGTTCTGCAAGGAAACCTACGCAGTCAGCACGTCTGGTGGGGAGCTGACGGGCTGGGGCAGCAGAAGGTGACTCAGCCGGGGCCAGCTGGCGCTCACAGCTGGGGCCCGCAGGAATGCAGACCTGGCTTCTCTGGGAGGAGCTGCTGGTCCACCCTCGCCACCCTCAGACCCCAGGCCAGTCGCTGCCAATTCCCCGAACGGCAGGAGGGGGCGAGGTGTCAGTCCGGCCTCCTCCGGGCTCCACTCCCCCAGCGCTGCCCATGGGGGGAGCATGCACATGGCTGAGGGCGGGCGAGCTCCGTGGGGTCAGGCGGGAGCCCAGCTCTCAGCTCAGACTCCCCAGCCCATGGCTAAGTTCAGGAGTTTGAAAATCGACTTGGGACAAGGGCTAGACTCTCCGACTGGGGGACCAAGGTGAGGCCACGCAGCTGCAAAAACAAACAGAGCTGGGACCCCCGGCTAATTAACGCCTGCATGTTTGTGAGGCGTCGCCCCCCGCCAGGGCTCTGCAGGGGGATCATTAGGGTAGGGGAGTCGCGACCCCGGGGAAAGGAGGCAGGAGCGCAGCAGGTGGAAGGAGCTGTGCCTGGGGCGCTGTTCCTGCAGCGGAGCCGGACTTAGAGTGGCGGCTCTGCTCCGTACGCCCGAGCGCCGCAGAGGGGCCCAGGCCCAATCTTGCTGTACCGCTGGCACCAGGCAACGAGCTCGCAGGCTGGCAGAGCAGGGCCAGCGCGAGTGAATCCGCTCACACCTGGCACAAGCTGTGGGGAAAGGCAGTGAGGACAGACCCAAGCTGGGAGAGCCCAGGCACCAATCGCCCTCAGAGTCCGGCAGCCCCCTTGGTACAGCCCCACTGAGCACGGCTCCGAGGCTGGGGAGAAGCAGGCCCCGGGGAAACGACGCTGCTTTAGCAGCAGTTATTCCACGTTCCCGTCCAGCTGTGAGCAACAGCACCCCTCACCCCCTCCACGAGGCCTCTTCCCCACCGGAGCCTGGACGCTGGCTCCGAGCGCCTGGCACGCCCAGCGCCGGCTCAGGCAGCCCGCAGAGTGCGCACCATACTGGGGAGCACCCAGCAGCACAGTTACGTTTTGCCAATGCTAGAGCAGGGCTGCTCGGTGCCTGGGCACCCGGAACCCGCTGGGCTGCCTGGTGTCCAACCACCAACCCTGGCAGTGCGTTTCCCCCACTGCCCACCTCGGCCGTGCCAGCGGTCACAAGGATAAGCTGGTCGGGTCTGGGGCCCTGGCTGCTGGCATTCTACAGAAAAACCCCTCTGGCGCCAAGCCTGTCCGTGCTCGGGTCTGGGAGCCACGCTGGGATTCTCCTCCCAGGGAAGGTGCCTGCTCCCCACCCCGTGACCCCGCTGCCTGTTTCTCCTCTCCTGCTTCCCACAAACAGAGCAGTTCTCGCCAGTGCGTGACAGGAAGGGAGCGTGAGTCAGCCCCACAGCCACCCTGCCCCCAGTCCTGGTGTGGCTGGTGCTTGGAATGCTTGGAGCCGCTTATCAGGGGCGTAATCTGCAGTCACACCTTGCAATCAATACAGCCCTCCCACAGTCCCCAGGTACACCACTAATTAAACATCACAACACCTCTGTGAAGGAGGAAGGGACAGGCAAGGATCACTTCACCCACCACTGATATGCATCCACCTCTGAGGTGCAGCATGGCAGCTGTGTAACAGCAACGGTACAAGAGCTTAGGACACAGAGCAATGCACACCACAGCCAGCTGAAAGTGCAGGAGAGTGTAGAGACAAAGCCGTTCTCCGGTTAGAATCCAGCCAGCCCACCGAGGTTCACAAAACAACACTTCCCAGAAGAATCCCAGGGGATCTTTAGGGCTCATGAGCAGCCAGGGTCTCTTCCACTGACTCACTAGCACAACACCCCTTCTCCCAACACTGGGTTTCCCTGCAATTCTCCCATCCAAACGTTGACCAAGACCACCCCTGCTTAGCCCAAGATCTGACAGGGTCCCAGCAGGGGCCAGCCCGTCTGCAGGTCTGCCTGGCTGTTTCCTGGGGAAGGGCGGTAGATAATCAGACTTGGGTGGATATTTGGGTTTGTTGCTAGGTGACTCAGTCTAGTCCACAAGGTTTGCACTTGCACAATCCCGACAACACGTCAACAGGAACTCCCCTGAGAACGCTCCCAATACACAACTCCAGCTGCTCGCTCGCCGGCGGCTCCCGGAGAAGGGGGCTTGGAATAGCCCCCAAAGAAAGTTTTAAGGCACCTGAAGCACTGGCAGAAGTGGCCCCTTTTTCCGTAGGCGGATAAAGAGCCGGGCCAGAATCTGCTGCGTTGTTTTCAGGAAATGCCAAAGCAGAACAGATCAGGAGGATCCTGCCAGCAGAACAGCGGCCCACCCAAGTCCCTGCTTGGTCTCCAACAGTCGTCAAAGCAGGAGGCTTCACGTGACGGCACAGTGCTCCCAGCTGTGCAAGCCCACCCCCCAGGGGGTATTTCTCCCTGTCCCCTGCTCATCCTCAGCCTGTGTCCTGAAGCAGCAGGGGGAAGAGCACTTGGGGTTCATGCTTTCTTCCCTTTTTCCCTAAGCCCCCCGGAAAAGCTATTGACACAATGTTCTAGGCCCGATGAAAGCCAGCCGGTCCCAGCTAGCCCTGCTCCGCACAGGAAAGACTCTCCAGACACACCGGGGCTGGATCCTGCTCCAGGGGCAAAGAGGCTCTAAGAGGCTCCTGAATCAAACAGGGTGCAAAGCACAACCAGTCTGCTGTGGCGTAGGGGGCCAGGGCAGGGCAGAATACAGGCTGCGGGAGCGAGCTAGGCAAAGCTCTGGCTGTCTGGGCCGGCCCCTGGCTAAAGCGCAATACTCAATGCGGGACATCGACCCTCGGCCAGCACAGCTCCCTGACACGGGGAGCGGCCGTGTCACTCGTCACCTGGCGCCGGCCCGCAGCAGGGAAGTGACAGGCGCCGTCACACCGGACTTGTCCGGGGCTGGGGCAGTTTCTGGGTATGGCTTGGCCGGCACAGGTGCTAGGTGCTGTCACTCCCCCGGCGCTGCACACACCTGTGTGTGTGTGTGTCTCTGTGTCTACACGTGTGTGCGTACATGTGTGTGCGTCTACACGTGTGTGTCTACACGTGTGTGTCTACACATGTGTACGTGTGTGTGTGTACACGGATTGTACACGGCCCCGTTACACGGGGCAGACTCCTGGGGCCCAGCCACACTGGGGAGCTGCCTTACCCCAGCTATAAGCCCCGGGGGCTGGCGGGTTTCCCCGGCCGGGCTGGCGGTGCCTTGGGCCCCCGCGGGCGGAGCCGGGGCCGGGGCCCAGCGGGCGCGGGACGCCTGAAGTGGGAGCCCCGAGGGCGGGGGCTGGAAGCCGGGCAGGGAGACCCCCCAGGGGCGGGTGTCACGGGAGTGACTCCGCGGGGACCCGGTGCCCAGCGGGGGGGCGGGGGGTCGGACGCCTGAGGTGGGAGCCCCGAGGGCGGGGGCTGGAAGCCGGGCGGGGAGACCCCCCCCCAGGGACGGGTGTCACGGGAGTAACTCCGCGGGGTCCCGGGCGGAGCCGGGGTCGGTGCCCAGCGGGCGCGGGGGGGGGGGGAGGGGGGGGGCGGGGGGGGGGGGGGGGGGGAGCCCCCCCCCCCCCAGGGGCGGGTGTCACGGGAGTGACTCCGCGGGGTCCCGGGGCGGCTCCCGGGGGCTCCAGGTCCCCGCTCACCTGCTCGCTTGCGGGGGTGGCCCGGGGCCGGCGGACGCTCCCCGCGCGGCCGCCCCACGCAGCTGCCCATGGCGGAGGCTCCTGCGGGGGGTGCCCGGGCCGGGCCCTGCAGCCGCTGCCCGCCGGACCGGACCCGGACCGGCTCTGCCCGGAGAGCCCCGCCCCCCGGAGCACGTGACAGCGGGCCGCAGCCCCGCCCCCGGGCCCGGTCGGACCAGACCAATGGGAGTGTGTGTATGGGGGGGGGCAGAGTGTGACCCCGCCCCCGGGCCGGACCAATGGGAGGAAGGGGTGGGGGGGCTGAGCGTGACCCCGCCCCCCAAGGCCTGCTCCGGGCTCGGCACAGCCGCGAGGGGGTGGGGTCCTGACCCCCTTTACCCCCGGCCCCTCCCGCGCCGTGAGCCCCTCCCTCTGGGAGTCACAGGCCCCGCCCTTCATCCAAGCTCCGCCCCCCGGCACTGAGCCGGCCCCTCCGCGCACGCGCACTGGTATTTCCCTGGGCCCGTCCGCCCCGTTTATCACGTGACAGATTTTGTCCCGCCTATCCAACGTGACGGGGGGTCGCTCTCTGGCGCGCATGCGCCGGTGCTTGGCGCCCCCTCCACAGCGCATCATGGCGGCGGCGGGGGCCGGTGCTGAGGGGCCGGGCGGCGCCCTGCGGGGCTGGGTGCGAGACTTCGTGTCCGGGCTGCAGGACGGGCGGGCGGCCGAGGTGGCGGCAGGTACCGGCCGGGGGGATGCGGGACATGGGGCGGGACTGGGTGGATGTGGGGCGGGGCTGGGGGCAGGGTGGGTGTGGGACATGGGGCGGGGCTGGGTGGATGTGGGGCTGGGGGCAGGGGGGATGCAGGGCGGGGCTGGGGGCAGGGTGGGTGTGGGACATGGGGTGGGGCTGGGTGGATGTGGGGTGGAGCTGGGCTGGGTGGATTGGGGGCTGTGGGGATGAGGGGCTGGTTGCAGGGTGGGATGTGGAACATGGGGCGGGACTGGGTGGATGTGGGGTGGGGTTGGGTGGATGTGGGGCGGGGCTAGGGGCAGGGTGGGTGTGGGACATGGGGCGGGACTGGGTGGGTGTGGTGTGGGGCGGGGCTGGGGGCAGGGTGGGATGTGGAACATGGGGTGGGACTGGGTGGATGTGGGGCTGGGGCAGGGGGGATGAGGGGCAATGTGCTGGGAGGCAGGGCACTGGGGGCCGATGGGATAGTGGGGATGCTGGGAATCTGGGTTAGGATGGTCACGGCCACTTGCCTGGGGGAGGGTGGGCAAGACTGGATACAGGAAAACAGGTGACTTGGGTGACATCTGCACCTTCTGGGGTTGATGTGGCCCAGTCGCTGGCTGCCTTTCCTGTGTGTAGGTTCCCTGGCACTTCTCGTGGTGGGATCGGTCTCTCCTGTGGTATGTGAGGTGTGGGAGGTAACTCCCCACTGTCCTGGGTGCTGGCGAGGCCTCAGCTGCACTGCTGTGTCCAAGTGTGGGCGCCCTGCGCTTCGGGAAAGATGGGGATGAGAGAGAGAGAGTCCAGAGGACAACAGCAAAAATGATAAATGGTTTAGAAAACCTGGCATGTGAAGGATGGTTAATAAAAGGCATGTTTGCTTGAGAAAAGACTGAGGGGAAAATCTGATCATAGTCTGCAAATGTGTTAAGGGCTGTTAGTGAGGACCGTGATCAATTGTTCTCCATGTGCATCAAGGATAGGACAAGAAGTACTGGGCTTAATCTATAAGGATAGTTACGCTCTGGAACAGGCTTCCAAGGCAGGCTGTGGAATCCCCATCACGGGAGGTGTCTGAACAGGTTGGACAGACCCCTGTCAGGGATGGTCTAGGTTTACTCAGTCCTGCCTCAGCGCAGGGGGCTGGACTAAAGGACTTCTCGAGATCTCTTCCAGCCCCACATTTCTAAGATTCTCTTGAGAAGGTTTGTGCTGTTTGTTCCCCAGAGAGCTTGCCATTCTGTTTGTGCCAGTACTTCGGTGACTGTTACATTAAGGGATTCTGCCGCCTCTGGAATTTGGCTTTTAAGGATACAAGGGTGTGTGGGTGCGTCTAGGGAATAACTTGGCATTGGTTTGGAAAGGAGCTAAGAGAGCAGTAGGGGCGTGCATGGTCTGTTTGATCTCATGGAAGTTGGGTGGGGTGGGGTGGGCTGGGGGGCTGTACAGGAACTGTTGGTTTGTAACATGTTTACCAGTGAGTTGGGGAAAGGGGTGAGCTGGCAAAGCTAGCAGATAATGCAGCATGTCGTTGGCTAACATGATGGCAAGTGAAATTCATGGTGATGTTTGTTGGAAGGAACAATTTGAACTACCCCCCCACTATGAAATCCATCACACACTCACCTTGAGTACGTGCTCGGTCCTGGCCACCACATTTGAAAGGCTATAGAAGAAATGAAAGGATGCAGCAATGATTAGAGGTCTGGAAAGAGGGACTAAAAAGCTGGGACTGTTTAGTTTAGAGTGGAGACAAATCAGCGGAACATGATGTGCACAAACTAATGAATGGTACTAATGAAAGGTAAATCATGCACTTCTGTTCACCCCAGACCTCACGAGAACAACAACATGGAAAGACAGCACAAAGTGATACATAGAAACACTGTTTTACACAATGGATAATTAACCTTTGGCACTCTCTGCCATACCCCCATATATGGATGATGCTGAAGGTTTCACAGGTTTACCATAGTTTCTGAAACCGTGCTGAGCACAATCGGATCTTGCCTGTGCTTACGGCTATACCATGTTCAACCCTATAGCGGTATCCACTGCCGGCACAGTCAACAAAAGGTGTCTTTCATAGGCTAATGTGGTTACTCGGTGAAAATACTCAAGCCTCCAGTCACCCGAGAATTGAGCAAATGCTCTAGGCTCAGAACATAGCCGAATGTGGAGGTAGGACATTAACCTCCAGAAGCATTCGTAACTTGTCATGGTTAAGTCACTATACTTCCGCCTGTTCCTGTTTATGAGGAAACACTCCTCTCTGTAGGTATTGTTTTAAATCTTGCCTTTGCAAGTGCAGAAGTTAATTGCTCAGGGTTAGAGTCCTTGGAGGTGTGGTGCTCCTGGCCTCTCAGGAGACAGTTTAAGGAAGGAGACTTGACAGTTGAGCTTCTTTCAAATTTGCACATTACATGTTTCCTTCTTGGAGTTTCCGATTCAACTTCATTGCATCCTAACCCACCCCTGTGCGATTCCATTTCCCCTTTCCCACATGCAGTTCTGGCAGTGCCCTTCAATGATTGGTGACCCGTGGCACCCCTGTGATTCTAGTTCTGGGCTCTTCCTAGCTCTCCCAGTGCCAGTCAGTTCTGGCCTGCACGCCCCTACTATTCCAGTCCTCCCCCCATAGCTCTGCTGAGGCTCCTCACTTACAGACTGTCTTGGGCAGGTTAAGGGGTGGGTGCTCTCCAGCAGCAGGCTGCAGCATGACGGGGGTGCCTACCTCAGTTTCCCCTTTCTTCCACCCATGAAGGGAACATAGTTTCGCACTGTCTGATACAAAGCCTGCTTCTGGGCATCATTGGTTCACGTACATCAGTGTAGTAATTCCCAGAAGCCTGGTAGTAAAAACCAATCTCCGGTTCCCACAATAAACATAGAAAGGTACAGCAGTTTTTCCATTCCCCTCTTCAGGCACATCACCGTCAGGTCACGAACCCGACAGTCAGTAGCAGCATTTTGTTCCAGGTCCTTGTGCTGCTGATCCAGGGCCCCACTCTCCAGGTCTCCCTGCCTGAGAGTAACCAGTCTTCCTGAAGGCCCCTTGTCCTGTAGTGTCCCCCCTCCCCCTACACCTGCTCAGGTAGATCCACCTGTCCACCACAAACCTCTTGACCCTCTTGCTTCTGGGCTTGGTTTCTCCTGACCAAGCTGGTTCTTCCCCTTTTCCTAGGGGCCAATGCCCCAGCCTCCCACTGTCAGAGGTCCCCAGCTTTGGTCAGTTCTCAACAACAGCTTTCCTCCAAGCTCCTCGCTGGCATCCCCCGGGTAGTTGCTCTCCTTCAGCTCTTTTCCTGGGGCAGCTCTCACCTGCCCCCCAGACTCAGGCAGGCTCCTTCTCTCTTGGGCCCAGGGGCCCTCTGTTCAGGCACAGGTGGTTCCACCCCCAGGGGCATTGTGCCAAGGGGATTCTGGCATCTGTTCCAGCCTCTCCCTTTCACTGTTGTTGTGCTGACCAGCGTTTGAAGCCATGTCTCCGTGTTAGCAAGCTGCCTGGTGTGCTAACCTTACAGATTCCTTCCTCCTCTGTGGGCCCCACAGAGCTCTCCCCAATACCGGGGAGATCGACTGGACTACTTAACAGGGACATTAACTGGGCTGGCAGGAGCCTTGGGAGTTTTTGCAGCAGGGTGGGAGACACAAGCTGAGGACTGAAAGCCTGGGAGAGGGACAGAATTTCAACCCAGAGCATGCTCAGTCAGTGGCTGCCCTGCCAATCATGTGGGGACAGTGTTGATTGTAATGCCCCTCCGCTGACAGGGATTCGGCTTTCCCCCGGCCCTGGTTTGTGGGGAGGATGTGGCCCTGGAGTTGGCGGGGGGGTGGGGGAAGGGCTGTGGCCAGCTAGGAACACCAGATGAGTGTGTGTCAGGTAACCCCCTCGTGCGCCAGTAATTGACAGCACATGCTGAACGCCGTCCAGGACAGCCAATCACATCAGTAGTGCAATATTAGCTCTTCTCTGGTGCTGTCCCTCCAAAGTTCTCAGAGTGTGTTACAGACATTTAAAGAGGCCCCAGGAGTCCCCTGCTGGTGACTGTTACACCTGCTTTACTGGTAGGGAAACTGAGGCACAGATAGGTGACATGACCTTTTTGAGGGATCCGAGCCACAGCTAGGAATAGAACCTGGGAGTCCTGATGCTGTCTCACTCTGGCCGCCCGCTAAGCAAAGATGGCACCAAAACACTCTGGATCCCAGGGCTGGACTTTTCTGCTGATGGCATCCAACTCCGATGGCATCCAGCTCCCATGGCTGTGGGCAGGGACTGAATGGTATTCCACCCCCTTGCCCAGTGAGGCTGCAGAGGGAGCCAGAGGAGGGGCTCCCTGCGTGGGACTGGAACTCAGACGCTCGTGTGGCACCAAGTTATGCTGCAGCAGGCGATGCAGAGACGTCGTAAAACCCGCCCCAGCCTATTGTCTCCTCAGGAGCTGGTGTGTGTACACCAGCCCCTGCCAAGCGCCGTCATTCCCCCAGTACTTAATGGGGTGCCAGGGAAACACATGGCACCTGTGCCATCAGCTAGGCCTGACTCTCCTTCCCCGGAGAGGAAGAGCAGCCCAGCCCTGCTCTCTGGGGCCCTGTCCGTCTGAGGGACGCGTTGGGCTCTCCCTGGCTCATCCTTTGTCTCATTTCCTAGGGGTGAAAGCGGGAAGCTGGACCATCTTGGAGATCGTGGAAGCCCTGGGGTGAGAGGAACCTCGTACACCTTCTCCCTCTTCCTCCTCCGGCTCAGGAAAGTCAGAAGCAGGAGTGTTCAAGGCAGAGGGGGCTTTGTGTTGCTCCCTCGGCCTGGAGCCGAGACCCCCACTGTGCACTCTGGCTGTATCGGTACCATGCAGCGCCCCCTCTGGGGATGAGCTGAGGGCCGCCTCCCTTGCCCAGCCCGTGCATACCGGATTGCTTCAGGAGAATGAGTTCTGGGACCCAAACCGAGCAGGAGTCGCCACCAAGTCTTTGCGTGCCAGGATCCAGAGTAACTGCCCCCCACCCCCATCTCCCACGGGAGTTCCCTGCTGGGTGGGTGTTCTCAAGGAAGGGTCCTTGTCTCAGTGCTGCTCCTCCACCTCAGTCCCTGCGGCCAGTCGGCACCGAGAGCCATTTCTTTGCCTGGCTCCTGCTAACGGAGGATTGGGGTTTCTCTGGTGTGGATGTATTGGTGGGGGGCGGAGGGTGTCTCTGGTGTCAACTCCATAGCCCCGGACAGATGAGTGAGCGAGGTCCCCCCTGTCCTCCTCCCCCAGGGGCAGGCGGGGGCTGTGTTACCAAGAGGGGAAGTGACTTTGCCAAGGCCATGCAGCCAGGGTCAGAACGGGGCGCAGAGCAGTCCTTGCTGCCGGCCCCTGCTCTGACCACTACTCCCCCCCCCTCACTTATACACACTGAATGGGGGCACTGCTCACCGCAGCCCGGTCGTCTTTCTCCACCCCACCTTTAGGTCCTGCCTTGAGAATACAGAACCTCACACGCGCGGGCGAGGGCTCCAGCTGCTGTCCCAGGTCCTGCTCCAGTGTCACTCCGTGCTCCAAGAGGAAGAAGGTAGGGGACGTGCCAGCCCCCTTCTCCCTGTGTGACTTCAGCCCTGGACACAGGAGTGGGGGCATTGCTCTGGTAGCTGGCTGACTTACCATGTGCCGTAGCGCAGGGGGGTTGGGACACCTCAGGGGGGTCGCAAGGTTATTTCCTGGGGGTTGTGAGCTGTCAGCCTCCACCCCAGACCCCGCTTGTCTCCAGCATTTATAATAGCGTTAAATATAAAATAATGTGGTTTTAATTTATAAGGGGGGTCGCACTCGGAGCTTTGCTGTGCGAAAGGGGTCACTGTTTGTTTCCAAGGCGCTCTCGTGCCAGGGCTCTGAGTGTTCCCCTGCAGCAGCAGAGGGCACAGGTGCTGCGAGCCGGCCCCTGGGGTCTGCTTCCTGCCCCAGGGTGCTCTGGGCTGTGATTCAGGGCAAAGGAATGTGTTCTGGAACCGGGGGGGGAATCCCCAGGCTGCTGTGGTGTCTCACTGCTTGGCTGAGCTGACTTGTCAGCTCCTGGCCCGGTGTTTGCACACGCACTTACGCCCAGGCCCTTGTCTGGTTCCGCCCAGACGTGGGCAGAGCTGCTGGGGCAGGCCCCACCTCGTTAGCGCTCAGACATGGGGTGCAGCAGGGGCTGTTCTTGGGGTAGAGAGGTGTGGGGGGAGGGGTCCATCCAGGGGGAATGGGTGGTGTTGCTGATGGCAGAAAGCCTGCAGCCGCTCCAGAGCCAGGTGTTCACCATGAAGGGCATTGGGTTCTAGCCTGGCAGCTGGCTCTGCTGCCCTGTCCCAGGTGCCAGGGCTCTCAGGGAGGTGTGACTGGGGGTGTAACATGTCGGGCGTTTGTTTCTGTGCAGTGACGCACCTGGTCCTGTTCTATGAAAACCGGCTGAAGGATCACCACCTTGTGATCCCCGCTGTGCTGCAGGGACTCCACGCGCTGGTGAGCTCGCTTCTCCTGCTGCTACACTCCCTCTCCGGCCGGCCGGGAGAAGGGTTCCAGGGCAGAGCTGGGAACCAGCAGCATCTTTCCGTCTGGGGGCGGGGGGAACACGGGAGCCTTCTAGTCTGTTGGCCCCTCCTGTCTGCGCTGCAGCAGCCATTGTCTCATCTCCTCCATGCGCCTGCTGTGGCCTGTAGGATGCTTCCGAAGGAGCTGAAGCCACCTCTAATGCATGTGAACAATGCTGCGGGGGGGAAGACACCTTCCTGACCCTGTGGGGGGGCAAGGGCAGCTTAGACCCTGAAGCATGAGGTTGGATCACCCTTATTACATGTTAATGGCCACGGACTAGCTCTTTCTGAGGAGCGGGTGGGTCCCTCTGGCGCAGGATTTGGCTGGGCTGAGGTGATTGAATCGTTAGTGTGATTAGCCTGTGAGCTTCTGACATTAGGCTGTGCAGGGTGTGAGGGGACAGCTGATAAATCCTGTCCTGTGTGTGTGTGGTGGGGGGATAGCGTGGGGGCACCCCACTCTGCTGCAGATCACCTTCCGGTGGTGGTTGGCAGCTCTGCGCTGTACCTTGCTTTTCTCTCCCTGTGTCCCCAGAGCATGTGTGAGGTGCTGGCCCCAGGCCTGGCTGTGTCCGTGCTCAAAGCCATCTTCCAGGAGGTGCACGTTCAGGTGAGCGGCCAGAGCCCGTCTGTCACACCCCTTTGCGGGCCCTTCCCAGCTGCTGTCCGTGCCCCCAGGGGTCAGGGTAACATGTCACGTGCATGGCTGCCTCTTGGCTAGGGGCACAGCTCCTGCTCCTCTGTCCCCCCTGCGTGGTGGTGTGGCTCGAGCCATGCCCGGAGGAGGGCAGCGCTGGTCCCTGGGGACTCCCTGCTGGCTGGCGGCTCCGGGCTGCTCCGGAGCCAGCTCCCTTCTGGGGAGTGGTTGGAAAAGTCTCAGCAGAGCCTTGGGTCCCATCTGGTCCGTGCCCCCGCCCCCTCTGGCCAGGGCGCGATAGGGCCCTTCAGGCTGTTCTGCAGGCCAGGGTCAGACCTCCAAGCAATGGGGATTCCACCTGTTCTGGGAGACGATCGCCCAGCCTGATCTCCTCGTTTAATGCCCTCGCACTCCTGCTCACACCCCTGTGTGCCACACTAACGTCCCTCCCCCGGGGGCGCATGTCCTTCGTGTCGGCGTCCCTTCACCCTCCAGCCCCCAGCTGTGATCCCTCTGCTCTGGATCACAGTGGGCACGATCTGTGAGTCCGTGACAGCGTGTTCTCCTAACTCCTCCGCTCTTCCCCTCCAGTCCCTGCCGCAGCTGGATCGCCACACGGTCTACAGCATCATCACCAACTTCATGCGCACCAGAGAGGAAGGTGAGGCGGGGAGGCGACCCGCTGGAAGTGGGGAGGGTGGGCGCTGTGGCCTGGCTGGGGGCGTGGGGGAGCCCGCTGGCAGTGCCCCGTGGCTTGGCCCAGCGGCTGGGCTGTGGGGACCCTGGGCCATCGCTGTACGTGCTCCTTCCCTCTGCAGAGCTGAAGGGCCTGGGCACCGACTTCACTTTCGGCTTCATCCAGGTGATGGACGGGGAGAAGGACCCTCGCAATCTGCTGGTTGCCTTCCAGATCGTCCGCGACCTCATCCTCAAGGACTATGTGCTGGGTAAGCGCCTGGCCGCCCTGCCGCCCTCGGCCCTGCCGGCGGCTTGGGGGGGCCTGTCTCCTGGGAATCCACCACCCTTGGAGGCCCCTGCAATCCTGAGCTGCCTTGGCCTGGCTCCAGAGCTGCTGGCTCCTGGCTTGGTTGACACGCCCGTCGGGCGCCTGGCCTGGTCTCCTGTGGGGCTGGCCCTGGGGCTGAGCCATCTCTGTTCTCCCCCACACAGGGCCCTTCGTGGAGGAGCTCTTTGAAGTGACATCCTGCTACTTCCCCATTGATTTTACTCCTGTGAGTGAGTCTCTCCTCCCCATACCTTCTGCGTTGCCCATCAGCATGTTCCCATGGGGCCCTGTCCTGTCCAGGGCTGGGGGTAAGAGGGGCAAGGTGAGAACCGAGGCTGGCGAGTGTCCCGTTGTGGGTCTCGGTGTCATAGGCCGAGGACCTTTCTGGGGGCAGGACGGTGTGCGTGAAGCCAGGTTCGTTTGACTGGTATTGCTGGTCTCTGGTCCCTTTGTTTCCTATGTTTAAAACAGTTACCAATCCCTGAGAGGATCATGGATTTTATCCCATGACAGCTTACTTTACTTAAGAGCCTTTGGTGAGGGACCTTGTCAAAGGCTTTCTGAAAGTCCAAGTACACTATGTCCACTGGATCCCCCTTGCCCACATGCTTGACCCCATCAAAGAATTCTAGTAGATTGGTGAGGCATGATTTCCCTTTACAAAAACCAGGTTGATTCTTCCCCAACAAATTATGTTAATCTATGTCTGGTAATTCTGTTCTTTACTATAGTTTCAACCAGTTTTCCCAGTACTGAAGTTAGGCTCACTGGCCTGTAATTGCCAGGATCACCTCTGGAGCCTTTTTAAAAAATTGGTGTCCCATTAGCTATCCACCAGTCAGCTAGTACAGAGGCTGATTTAAGCGATAGGTTACATACCACCATTAATAATTCTGCAGTTTCACATCTGAGTTCCTTCAGAACTCTTGGGTGAATCCCATCTGGTCCTTATTGCTGGTGACTTATTGCTGTTTATCAGTTTGTTCCAAAACCTCCTCTACTGACACCTCAGTCTGGGACAGGTCCTCAGATTTGTCACCTAAAAAGACTGGCTCAGGTGTGGGAATCTCCCTCTCATCCTCAGCCGTGAAGACCGATGCAAAGAAACTTGCCAGAGTCTATGCTCCTTTCTATTTTCCTCGGTAGGGTTTGATTTGCAGGGTTTAAAAGATGCCTTTTTCTCTCTAACTGCCTCTTTTACTCTGTGGCTCAGCCATGGTGGCATGTTTTTGCTGCTCGTTCTGTTCTTTGGGGAATCTGTCTGACAGGCCTCCTGCTCTTTGTGCTTCTGCTCCAGCCCCCCAACGACCCTCATTGCATTCAGAGAGAGGACCTGATTGTGAGCCTCCGGGCTGTGCTGGCCTCCACACCCCAGTTTGCCGAGGTACGATGCCCCTCGGGTGGGCAGCTACACCAAGGAGTATCGCCCTTCTGAGGTGGAGGGAGGGCGGGCTGGTGTTTCCGTGCCCTGGGCTCTGGGTTGTGGTGTGGGAGAGGACTGGACGTGCTGGCCTGGGCACCGGCCCCTCTCCAGAGCAGCAGGCGGCACCTCTGAGCAGAGCCAGCTCCCTGCATGGCGCACCGTGGTGGGAGAAGGGAATTTACAGATCCCAGGGCCATTGTGATCGTCTGGTCTGACCCCCTGTGTGACAGGCTGGAGACCTGCCCTGAAATAATCCCTAGGGCCAGTTCCTTAGAAAAACATCCCAGCTTGCTTTAAAAATGGCACATGCCGAGAATCCACCCGCCCCTTGGGGTCTGGTTCCCTTGGTTGGTGACCCTCCCTGTCACAAATGTACGCCACCGTTCTGGTCTGAATGTCTGGGCCCCGGAGCTGGGACCGGCCAGACTGGCTCTGGGCACTGATGCCAAGTGTGGTGGGCAGAGACCTGCTCTGGGGAAGCAGTGCTAGGGCTCAGCTCTCTGGTGGAAGATGGCAGCTGACGGGCTGGAAAGAGCTGCAAGCCCTAGCAGGCGTCCCCATGTCACCTGCCCTGCGAGCTCAGGGTGGCTGCCGGCAGCCATGCCTCGTGGAAGGCTCTTCACCTGCAGCCCTGCCTCTGTCCGGGGACGGGGGAGTTCCAGGTCCTAGGCGGGGAGCTGGCGGTGTGGGCTTGGGTGGTGGACTGGGTCCAGGGAGCTTAACTGCCCCTCCCTCCCTCCCTCTGCAGTTCCTGCTGCCGCTGCTAATCGAGAAGATGGACTCGGAGATGCAGAGCGCCAAGCTGGACTCCCTGCAGACCCTGGTACGGGGGACGGGTGTAGCACGTAGAATGAAGGCGAAAGGATAATAATGTAGCATGTATTGATTTGATTGTATTCTGCTGGCCACCCTGACTGGCTAGCAGCAGGAAGGAACAACCCTGGGTCGTTGGAAAAAAACGCACCACAGCAGAATACCATCAAATCATACCCTACATCAGTACATTTCATACATACTACGTTATGATCCTTTATCCTCCGTTCTGAGTTCTACAAAATACAAACACTAAATCCTACTGCTCCATGGGCTCCCCTCACTGCTGGCTTGAAGGGAGTGGGAGCCAGCCTCCCCGCAGCAGTGCCCTGGGGACGGACTGGAGCACCGGGTCTCTCCTCCCTGGCCCTAGCGCGGGTGTCCCTGCAGCCCTGCCCACGGCCAGCCTGAGCCCTCAGGGGGGGTGTCCCTGCTCTCTGGCTCTTCCCGAATGTCTGTCCTGGCTCCCTCCTGCAGGGCGCCTGCTGCACCATCTACAGGCAGAAGGAGCTGCAGGAATTCCTCCCCAGCCTCTGGTCGTCCCTGCGCAGGGAGGTGAGTGCAGCTGGGCCCCATGGGTGCATCTGGGGGCAGGAGGCTTCCTGCTGGGAAGAGGAGTCTTTCCCCCGGCCCCACAGGAGAGCCCCAGAGCACGGCAGTCGGCCCTGGCAGCCCTGCCCAGAACACGAGGGTTGGGGGGGAACCTGGGCAAAGCCCAGACCCCATCGGGGCTTTTGGGGAGTGCGTTTGGGGTGGGGCCCTGTGCTCCCTTTCCAGAGCTAGTGGGAGTGGGGCCCGACTCCCTCTGGCTGGCGGCTGGGCATGTCTGACTCCCTCCCCCAGGTGTTCCAGACAGCCAGCGAGAAGGTCGAGGCGGAGGCTCTGGCTGCGCTGCACGGCCTGGCGGCCTGTCTGTCCCGCTCCGTGCTCAGCTCGGACACTGAGGACCTGCTAGACTCCTTCCTGAGCGGCATCCTGCAAGGTACCTCCTGGAGGGGCCCTGCACGGGGCCCCCACCCCATGCCCGGCTCCGGGGACTGTGTGTACTGAGTGTCCCCTCCCGGCTCTCCCCACTGCCACTCCGAATCCTGTTCCCCCCTCGCAGGCTCCGAGCAGGACATGCCGGGGAGCATGGACTGGGGGACAGGCCTGGGGAACCCTTCCCAGCAGAGGGTTGGCATGGCAGGGGTGTCTGTGGGCTCTGGGTGAGCGGAGAGCAGCAGCGTGGCCTGGGGCTCCGGGGGCGAAGCTGACGCCTGCTCTCTCAGACTGCAGGCACCATCTGTGCGAGCCTGATATGAAGCTGGTGTGGCCGAGCGCCAAGCTCCTGCAGGCAGCGGCGGGCGCCTCCTTCCGAGCCGGCCACCGGATCACCAGCAGCGTCGTGCCTCTGCTGCTGGAGCAGTACAACCAACACCCACAGGTGAGGGACGCCCGCCAGAGCAGTCTGCACCGGGGGGCCCTGTGCTGGGACACGGCACGGGACCCCCCCCCCCCTCCAGCTCCGAGCAGGGGCTCTGACCGGGGCCAGGACACCCCCTGCGCCCCCTCCCCAGCTCCGAGCAGGGGCTCTGACTGGGGCCAGGACACACCCCGCCCCCCCCCCAGCCCCGGGCGGGGGCTCTGACCGGGGCCCGGACACACCCCGCCCCCCCCCCGCTCCGAGCAGGGGCGCTGACCGGGGCCAGGACACACACACCACACACACCCCCCCCCCCGCTCCCAGCAGGGGCTCTGACCGGGGCGAGGCCACTCCCCGCCCCCCCCCCCCCCCCCCCCGGGGCGCCCGCCGGGACCCCGCCCCGCCCCCCCCCCCCCCCCGCGGGGGCGCTCAGGGCGGGCCGGCCCCCCTCCCCCCCCCCCCCCCCCCCGCGCCGCGCGGGGGCGCGGGCCGGGGCCAGGACCCCCCCCCCCCCCCCCCAGCGGGGGCTCTGACGGGGGCCCCGACACCCCCCCCGCGCCCCCCCCCCAGCTCCGAGCCGGGGCTCTGACCGGGGCCCGGACACACCCCGCCCCCCCCCCCAGCTCCGAGCCGGGGCTCTGACCGGGGCCCGGACACACCCCGCCCCCCCCCCAGCCCCGGGCGGGGGCTCTGACCGGGGCCCGGGCCCACCCCGCCCCCCCCCCAGCCCCCAGCAGGGGCTCCGACCGGGGCCACGGCCCACCGCCTCCCCGCCCCCCCCCCCCCCCCCGGCAGGGGCCCTGCCCGGGACCAGGCCCCACCCCCCCCCCCCCCCGCTCCGAGCGGGGGCTCTGACCGGGGCCCGGACACACCCCGCCCCCCCCCCGCTCCGAGCAGGGGCGCTGACCGGGGCCAGGACACACACACCACACACACCCCCCCCCCCGCTCCCAGCAGGGGCTCTGACCGGGACCAGGACACACCCCGCCCCCCCCCCAGCTCCGAGCCGGGGCTCTGACCGGGGCCCGGACACACCCCGCCCCCCCCCCCCCTCCCCCCCGGGGCCCCCGCCGGGGCCCCGCCACCCCGCCCCCCCCCCCCCCGCGCAGGGGCGCCGACCCGGGCCAGGTCCCATCCCGCCCCCCCCAGCCCCCAGCAGGGGCTCTGACCGGGACCAGGACACACCCCGCCCCCACCCCCAGCTCCGAGCAGGGGCTCTGACCGGGGCCAGGACACACCCCGCCCCCCCCCCAGCTCCGAGCAGGGGCTCTGACCGGGGCTCTGCCTTTGCTCCCTTGTAGAGCAGCCAGCGGAGGACAATCCTGGAGATGCTTCTGGGTTTCTTGGAGCTGCAGCAGAAGTGGGGGCACGAGGATGAAGGTGAGGCTGTTAACCCCACCCCCCCAGCATGAGGGGGGCATTACCTGCTTCCGCGGTGCCCCCGACGGTCTGGACTGGTCCTAGGCGCTGCCCGTTGCCCTGAACTCGGCAGGGATGGGCTGGCAGCACGTTCAATATTAGTGTTTTAAACTGACGTGCAGATGAACCAGCTGCTGCATCCCACCTTAGAGGTGGCTGCACTTCTGTGGTGGGTGAGTGTGAAATCTGCGCAGCCCTCAGGCCGGCCGGTGCCTGTGGGGTGGCCGTGCTGGGGCCCTGACGCTGTCTGTCTGTCTGTCCCCAGAGGAGAGCGCCCTGCTGTGTTCCCGAGCCCCGCTGTGCTCGGTGCTGTTCTCCGCACTGACGGACCCCAGCGTGCAGGTGCAGTTGGTGGGGATCCGAGCCCTGACCGTCCTGGGCACGCTGCCAGGTTGGTGTCTTCCCGGGGGGAGGGAGGACGCTGGTGCTGGCAGCTCGGGGGGCTGTCTGGTTATGGGCCGGTGTCAGTCCCTGGCAGGGTGCTGACCGTAGGGGGCGCTCTGGGGCCCTGTTCCCCTCCTGCTGGGCTGTGGCAGCACCTGGGGGCACTAGGTGGCGCTGCAGGCCATGGGGCGGGGCCTAGCCTGGTGCCCGCTGGGCAGTGCCCTGGGCCTGACGTCGAGCTGCGGGAGCTCAGCCGTCTCTCGTTTCAGGGCTCCTGGCTCCCCCCAACGTGCAGCTGGTCGTGGATCACCTGACCCGGCTTGTCTTGCACGCGGACGATTCCCAGAGCTGGTGAGTGGCTGTGGGGGGCCCCGGCCTGTGGGCAGGCCTGGCTAGAACAAACCCAGCAGGCCTGCGGGGGGCCAGGGCCCCACGGTGCCCTGCACCCCCAAGAACTACACTGGGGCCTGCTGTGGGAAGGGAGGAGTGACCAGGCTTGGGGCGAAGCCACCAGCTCCCCTATTGAGGGGCTGTGAACCCAGCCTGTCTCCCCACGGCGCTGTGCCCCGAGCCCTTTGCCCACTGCGTGTGGCTGGTGTGGGACCCTGCTGGCCCCACCCAGTGGCTCTCACCTCTTCTCTTCCTCCCCTGCAGCATGGCCGCGATGGAGGCCGCAGGATCTCTGGCCCCCATCTACCCAGGGGCCTTCACGGGGCGCATGGTGCAGAGGCTAGCGGAGGAGTTGCAGTCAGGTACGGGGCCTGGCTGGTGTGGGACGGGGGCAACTCTCCACTTGCGGGGTCCCAGCCTCTCCCAGGGTGGAGGCGATGGGACCTTCCCCCTTCTCCCTCCCCCGTCACTGCAGTGCCTGTGCCACGCTGTACAGAGCCACGCCCCCCCCCTCCCCACACACACACACCTGTCACTGCAGTGCCCATGCTATGCACAGCTCCTAGATGGAGCTACTATAAGGTGGGTGCATAACTGGTTGGAAAACTGTTCCCACAGAGTAGTTATCAGTGGTTCACAGTCATGCTGGAAGGGCATAACGAGCGGGGTCCCGCAGGGATCGGTTCTGGGTCCGGTTCTGTTCAATATCTTCATAGATGATTTAGATAATGGCACAGAGATACACTTATAAAGTTTGTGGACGATACCAAGCGGGGAGGGGTTGCAAGTGCTTTAGAGGACAGGATTAAAATTCAAACTGACCCGGACAAACTGGAAAAATGGTCTGAAGTAAATAGGATGAAATTCAATAAGGACAAATGCAAAGTACTCCATTTACGAAGGAACAATCAGTTGCACACACATAAAATGGGAAATGATTGCCTAGGAAGGAGTCCTGCAGAAAGGGATCTGGGGGTCACAGTGGATCACAAGCTAAATATGCGTCACCCGTGTAATGCTGTTGCAAAAAAGAGAACATCACTCTGGGCTGTATTAGCAGTAGTGTTGTAAGCAAGACACGAGAAGTAATTCTTCCGCTCTACCCCGCGCTGATTAGGCCTCAACTGGAGTATTGTGTCCAGTTCTGGGCGCCACATTTCAGGAAGGATGTGGACAAATTGGAGAAAGTTCAGAGAAGAGCAACAAAAAATGATTAAAGGTCTAGAAAACATGAGCTATGAGGGAAGATTTAAAAAATTGGGTTTGTTTAGTCTGGAGAAGAGAAGACTGAGAGGGGCCATGAGAAGAGTTTTCAAGTACATAAAAGATTGTTCCAAGGAGGTAAATTGTTCTCGTTAACCTCTGAGGACAGGACAAGAAGCAATGGGCTTAAATTGCACCAAGGGCGGTTTAGGTTGGACATTAGGAAAAACTTCCTAACCATCAGGGTGGTTAAGCACTGGGATAAATTGCCCAGGGAGGTTGTGGAATCTCCGTCAATAATCCTTAGTCCTGCCTTGGTGCAGGGGCTGGACTAGCCGACCTCGCGAGGTCCCTCCCAGCCTGACATGTCTGTGATTCTAAGCTATGGGGAGCTGTGCCCCCCTCGCTGGGACTCCTCTTCTCCCTTCCCTCCTGTCACTGCCGTGTTCGCTGCGGCCTGGCCCTGGTGCTCAGAGCAGAGCTGGCTCCCTGATGGCCGTGCCATGGCAGCATCGCCCAGTTTGGGGAGGGCGTCCCAGCTCCTAGGGCCAGGCTGGGCCCTGGCGGTGCTCCAAGGGGCTGGGCTGAGGGCGGATCCCAGCTGGGGAGGTCCAGCTGTGCCCGGTCTCCGTTCTCTCTGCTCCCCCACAACCGCCCTCATCCTGAGCTGCCTGCCTGTGCCCTGGGACTCATCCATGTGCTGCTTCTTTCAGAGCGGGAGGAGGAGGGCAGGCGATCCACGCACTCCCTGCGGGCGCGCTGCCTGCAGGCGCTGGCTGCAGTGTCCACACACCCCGGGATCGTGCGAGAGACGGTTCCTGTCCTGCTGCAGTGTCTGCGGCAGGTGCCGAAAGGTAAAGCCACCGGGGAATCCTGCCAGAGCCTTCGCAGGTTCCGGAGGGAGCTGGCAGGGGGCACCAGATGGGGCATCAGCAGAGAGGCGTGAGCTGGAGTCCGGGGCTGGGATACCAGGGGGCTGCGGGTTGGGGATGAGGGGCGTCAGCAGAACCCCGGGGGAGGGGAGGTGTCCAGGGCTGGGCTAGCTGGGGGCTGGGGGTCGGGGATGAGGGGCGTCAGCAGAACCCCGGGGGAGGGGAGGTGCCCAGGGCTGGGCTAGCTGGGGGCTGTGGGTCGGGGATGAGGGGCGTCAGCAGAACCCCGGGGGAGGGGAGGTGCCATGGGCTGGGCTAGCAGGGGGCTGCGGGTCGGGGATGAGGGGCGTCAGCAGAACCCCGGGGGAGGGGAGGTGCCCAGGGCTGGGCTAGCAGGGGGCTGCGGGTCGGGATTGAGGGGCGTCAGCAGAGCTGGTACCTTGCCAGTGCCTCATGGGCTGGAGCTTTGAGCTGGCCCAAGGGCACTTCATAAACTGTCCGTGTGCTGCTTGGCATCTGCCACCTCCTGAGCCCCTGTGGGGGGGAGGGGGAGGTGTCTGTGCCGGGGGGATGTTCATGGGACTCTCTGCCCTGCAGGGAACGTGCCAGCGGGGGCCTGTGACGTGGTGGCCGTGTGCCAGAGCCTGCAGCGGGTGGCGGTGCAGTGCCAGCGGGATGCCGAGAGCTGCTGGTACTACCACCAGACCGTGGTGCCCTGCCTGCTTGCTGTCGCGGTGCAGGCCGCCATGCAAGGTGAGGCCCATGCTCGGGCATGGAAGGGGGCAGTCGGGGGCTTGTTGGGGTCAGACCAGGGGCTTCTGGCTGGAAAACAGCCATAGGGCGCCCAGGACAGATGCTGTCCCTGGGCCTGGGCAGCCCACAGGGCTGGGCGCCCTCGGGGAGGCGCTGTCACAGCCTGGAGCGTCAAAGGGAAGGTCCCATTGGTGGCAGTGCCCGGCCCCCGCTGGTGAGAGGACCTGGAATGGCCACGCCAGCCTTGTAGCCCTTCTCCTAAGCCTGCTAGTGCCCGGGAGCACTCGGGTGGGCTGCAGGCAGGCTCTGACCCGGCCCTTTCCTCGCTGCTGGCTGCAGAGAACGCCCCTTCGCCACTGGGGAAGCTGCTGCTGGAGGAGGAGGTCTTGACTGCCATGGTGCCCGTCGTCAGCGTGGCCAGCGCCCACCTGTGCCCTGAGTGAGTAACACCGGCACCCCAGGGCAGAGCACTGGGGCGTCACGGAGCCCCAGGGCCGGTGCTACGGCCCCAGCTTGGGAGGAGCCCGTCAGTGGGCCAGACCCCCTGGGTGAGCCCCGCTGCTTCCCCGGCCCTGCAGCCCCCTGAGCTCCGGGCAGCGGGTGCAGCTGGGGGACACCCCGAGGAAGGCTTGTGCATTAGCCCCTGAAGGTTGCCCCTCGGCCAGCGTTCGCAGCGACTCCCCCAGCGCTCAGACGGTCGGGTTTGTTCGGTAACTGGCCACGGCCCAGAGAACTGAAGGTTACAGCCCGGCCCCTCTAAGCCCCCCACCCCCCTCCCAGCCCTTCGATCTCCAGCTGGAGGGTTGGTTGGGGGGTGGCTCAGCCTCCTTGCGCAGAGGCGGGGAGATCTCTGTCCCCTGTGGCGCTGGGTGTCAGTGTGCTGGGGACTGGATTTGCCATCGGCGTCTCAAATCTCCACTGATCTGAGGCCAGGCCCAGACAGCCAAGCGACCCCACCCTTGTCTCAGCCTGTCCTGAGGGGGAACAGCACTGGGGAAACTGAGGCATGCCGGACTCATAAAATATTACAAACATTTTCCACTTTGTCCCATCACGTGCCCGTCCTGCTGCTCAGCCCCCAGCTCTGCCTCCTGCGGGGCCGAGGGTTGAGCGAAGAGGGGCTGTTCCCTCGCAGTGGGGGGCGCTGTGACTCTGGGTGGAAGTGCTGCTCTCCTGACCTGCCTGGCCATGGCTCTGAGGCTCCTGCTTGTCTCCCGCTCCCTCCCCGCAGGCTGGCTGCCCAGAGCGTCTCCCAGGTGGTGCCCCTCTTCCTGGACGGGGAGGTCTCCTTTCTGCCCCAGGACAGCTTCCCCTGCCCCTTCCAGCCGTTCCAGGTGAGTGGGGGGTGCAGGGAGGGGCTGGGGGGGCTGGGGCGCGGGCAGTTGGTGACACTGGCGCTGCTCTTCCCTTGCAGGGCGGGCAGCACGTGGCAGCACAGAGACGCCTCCTCGCCCTGCTCATGGCCTTCGTCTGCTCCTTGCCCAGGAACGTAAGTCGGGGGCTGGGCCCTCACCCGGATTTCCGGGGCTGGACCAGGGGGCAGTGTGGCTGTGGCGTGGGCAGCACCTCTGGGGTTTGAGCGCCCAGCGTCCGTACTGGGTTCTGGTCTCTTCCAGGTGCCGATTCCCCAGCAGGACAGGCTGCTGCAGGAGCTGCTGGCTCTGAGCTGCTCCTGCGCCTGCCCCTTCACGGCCACCGCGGCTGCCAAGTGCTTCGCCGGGCTGGTGAACAAGTACCCGGCAGGTAAGAGGGTGGGGCAGGCGCTGACCAGCCTCAGGGGCGCTCGGCCTGGGCGCTGCAGGACTCCATCAGCCTGTCCCGTCTGTCCCCCCAGGGCAGCAGCTGGACCAGCTCTTGGAGACAGCGGTGAACAGGATGGAGGCCGGCCTTGCCGAGGGCCCGCTCAGAACCCAGGCCCTCGCCCTGCTCCTCTGGGTAAGGACAGCACCCTGGGCTGGAGCCGGCTCTCCGGCCCCCCGGGGCCGGCTGGCAGCACCCGCCCGGAGCTCTGGGGCCGGCTGGCAGTGCCCGCCTGGCGCTCTGACTGTTCTCTGCCCCTGCAGGTGACCAAAGCCCTGGTGCTGCGCTACCATCCGCTGAGCTCCCGCCTGACAGACAAGGTGAGCAGCCAGCGACCCCTGGGGCACCTGCCCTCCCTGCACCTCTCCCTAGGCCTGGGAGAGGCCCTGCCCGCCTGGGGACCCTGCCCTCGCTCAGCCTCCCGGTTCCTCTCTCCCCCCCTGCAGTTGCTGGGCCTCCTGGGCGACGCTGAGCTGGGTCCCGCAGTGGCCGACGGCTTCTCCCTGCTCATGGCCGACTCCCCAGATGTGCTGCACAAGGGGTGTCACGCTGACGTGCGCATCATGTTCCGCCAGCGCTTCTTCACCGACAACGTGCCCAAGCTGGTCCAGGGCTTCCACGCTGCCGGCCCCGGTGAGCGCGCCGGCCCCCCACTGCCTGCCCCTCCCGCCCCCTGGGGCTGCTCCCACCCCCAGGTTGGCCCCCCTGCTGCCTGCCCCTCCCGCCCCCTGGGGCTGCTCCCACCCCCAGGTTGGCCCCCCTGCTGCCTGCCCCTCCCGCCCCCTGGGGCTGCTCCCACCCCCAGG
>QXTE01000090.1:225156-236420 GCA_003942145.1 Platysternon megacephalum
CCCCCCCCCCGGCTGGGTTCCCCCCTCCTCTCTCCCCCCCACACTCCCCCTGCCCACTTCCTGCCCCCCCCGGCCGGCCGGGCCTGACTCGGGCTGTCCCTAGGCGAGCGGCTCTGCAGCCTGGAGGAGGGCGCGGCGGGCAGCGGGACCTACACCCGGCACGGCTACGTGTGCGCCGCGCTGGCCGGCTGCCTGGCGAAGACGAGCGAGGATGGAGCGGTGAGTGGGGGACCCGGGGCAGGGGGGAGCTGGGGGGCGGGGCAGGGGGAGCTGGGGCCCGGGCCCGGGGGCGGGGCAGGGGGAGCTGGGGCCCGGGCCCGGGGGCGGGGCAGGGGGGAGCTGGGGGCCGGGCCCGGGGGCGGGGCCGGGGAGAGCCGGGGCCGGGCCCGGGGGAGGAATAAGCCTCGGTCCCGGGGAGATTCCCCGTTGCTGGCCGGCCCCGGGGGTCTATCGCAGCTGCACTTGGAGGGGGCTTGGGGCAGCGTGGGGTGCGCCCAGCCCCCCTCGGCCCCATTCCCCGCCCTGGCCCAGGGAGTGAAACCCCCCGGAGGCCCCAGCAGGAGTGGGGGGAGAGCTGCCCTGGTGGGATAATTCCCGTGACTGGAATATTGGTATAGAAGGGTACAGCTTGCTCAGGAAGGACAGGCAGGGAAAAAGGGAGGAGGTGTTGCCTTAGATATTAAAAATGTCTCCACTTGGACTGAGGTTGAGATGGAAATGGGAGACAGATTTGTTGACACTCTCTGGGTAAGGATAAAAGGGATAAAAAACAAGGGTGATGTCATGGAAGGGGTCTACTACAGACACCTAGCCAGGAAGAAGAGGTGGATGAGCCTTTTTTTAAACAACTAACAAAATCATCCAAAGCACAGGACTTGGTGGTGATGGGGGACTTCAACTCCCTAGAGATCTGTTGGGAAAATAACACAGCAGANTGGGAAGCAAGTCTAAGGGAAAAACAATTGAAGACAGTTGGCAGTTTTTCAGAGACATTATTAAGGGCACAAGAGCAAACTATCCCACTGCGTAGGAAAGCTAGGAAGTGGGGAGAAACCACCCTGGCTTAATCAGGAGATCTTCAATTATCTAAACATTAAATAAGAGTCCTACAAAAAGTGGAAACTTGGTCAAATTACAAAGGATGAATATAAACATGGTCTAGCCCCAGCTCCACCCACGCCCTCCCCAGGGCTGGAGCCACAAGCCCCCCTGTGCCCCGAGCCACAAGCCCAGACCCTGCAACGGCAGCGCCAGAGGAGGCAGAGCCTCCCCAGGCCTATTATACCTGCTGCCCATGAATATAAAGAAATAACTCAAGTATGTGGGGACAAAACTAGTGCTCAGCCCTGCGTGGGGCTGGGGGGGCTGATGGTCTGGCTGGCTAAGCCCCTTGGCCACGCTGGGCCTGGTGGCCGTGGCACGTGCCAGTCGCTGGCTCCGTAGGAGGTGGCAGATACTCGTGCCAGGTGCTGGGCTAACCGGAGGCTCTTCTCTCTGCACCTGTGCAGCTGCCGGTGGTGTCTGTGGTGAGAGACGCCGAGTCCCAGCTCCTGCCCGACGTAGGGGCCATCGTGACGTGCAAGGTAAAAGCAGCCGAACCCGCCAGGCCTGCGGGGTCTGTCTCACCCCAGGGGCACCGCGTCTGGGGTGACATGGAGAGCGCTCTGGGGGCAGGCGTCCTCTGCAATAGATGCCCAAGTAACGACCGGAAAGTTTTACAAACCTTCCCCTCTGCTGCACAGCCTGTGGACGATGCCCTCTCTGCCCTTGTGCCAGCGTCTCCCGAGGGGCGGCAGGCTGGGCTGGGGCTGGGCGAGGAAGGGAGCCTCTTGGCTGTACAGCACCAGTGCCAACCAGGCCACACTCTGCTCTGGGCCCGGGCGCCACAAGCTGCCGAGTCTCATCTCCTTGTCTGGTGGGGCAGGTGTCAGCATGGTGGACACCCCCCATCTCTCAGCCTAGAGGCCACGGAGGGTGTGGGCCATGGAGGCTGAATTCCTGCTTTCCACCAGGCTGGCCCTGCTCTGGGGAAGAGGTCCCCAGGACTGTGGGGCAGGCATTAAATGCTGGCGTGCTTGGCGCCTGTGTCAGGCTGGAGGGGAATGGGGTCTGCCTGGCGTGGAGCGCCCCACCCTGCTGTGCCAGTGACCCCTGGGAGCAGGAAGGAGAAGCAGGAGTGGCGTTAGGTTCCCTAGAGGAGAGCCAGGAAGAGCTAGTCCCCGATGGTCTCACTGCCCAGTACATGGGCACCTCTGGGGGCAGCGCTCAGCCCAGGGTTCATGCCGGACTCTCTCCCCACAGGTGTGCAGCATTAACTCCCGCTTTGCCAAGGTGCACATCCTGTACATCGGCTCCACGCCGCTGAAATCCGCCTTCCGAGGCACCATACGGTAGGGCCTGGCCTCGTCTGCCCTTCCCTGGGGGAGGGCTGGGTTCCTGCCGGTGCCTTAATACTGCCCTGCCCCACTCCGGGCCAGCTCAGTAATCCCAGTGCTGCCTTATCCAATGACTGGCCCCTCCAGGCTAATGCCCAGGCAGTGTCCTGGGCCCTCCCGCTGGCCTGGGGAACAGCCTGTCCTGGAACGAGGGGCAGGCACGGGGATGGCTAAGCCCTGTTGGGGCCGTTACTGCTGGGTCTCAAAAGAAGGTGGGAGTAGCCCTAGGCCCTGCTGCCCAGTGGGAGTGGGCCGGTCTGCCTGCCCCAGTCTTAGGATCCCTCTGTCTCTTCTTACAGGAGAGAAGACATTCGAGCCACAGAGAAAGACAAGGTCAGTCGGGTGCTGCCTGCTTCTGTTACTGCCTAGCGCGGCAGCTGACATCCCTCCTCCCCACGCGTGCAGCCATAACCCCCTCCCCCCCAGGATGGGTCGCCCCACTTACCTCCCCATGTGTGCAGCCCTAACCNCCCCCCCAGCATGGCTCACCCCACTCACCTCCCCGTGTCTGCAGCTGTAACCCCACCCCCCTGGCATGGCTTGCCCCATTCATCCCCCGGCCTGCTCAGGACATTGCTCCCTCTGGGAGGGGGGTTTGCTGAGCTCGGTGTCTCCCCCCGGCTCTCTGAAGGGAGCCCCCCTCTGAGACAGGCTGAGCAGGGTGCAGTGTTTGGGGCTTGCTGCTGTCCCTTGGGGGGGGGGTCTGTACCAAGCTGCTCCCAAGGGGCTGTTGTCAAGGTAATGGGACTTGCTGGATGTGGCTGTGTGGCTCCTCTCTGCACAGGGGACTGGCCTTGGTCCAGGCCAAAGCTGCCCCCCTCCCCCACTAACCTGGGCCTTGTGTTCTCTCTGGCAGGTGGAAGTTTACAAGAGTTTCCGTCCTGGGGACATAGTCCTGGCCAAAGTGGTATCCTTCCCTGCAGGGGTGGGGCGGGGCGGGGCGGGGAGCGGCCAGCTGGGCTTTTCCAGCCCAGCCCTGGAGCCTTTTCCCTTAACCTGCCTGTGCCTAGATCTCCCTGGGGGACATGCAGTCCAACTACCTGCTGAGCACAGCGGAGAACGAGCTGGGCGTGGTGGTAGCTCACAGCGAAGCAGGTAAGAGTCGCTGGCTCCTGGGGCCTGGCAGGGAGAGCTGGCCGGCAGCCTCGCCTCCAACTCCATGCTACCTCTGGGGCTCCCCCCCGGGGGAGAGGATTTTAGCTGCTGGGCGGTGGGGGAGGAATGAGCATCAGGACCCTGTCCGGGGCGTTAACGGCTCAGAGCCTGGGAGTTGGCAGCACAGAGGGTCACGGCTTTGTTCTCTAGTGGTCAGCAAGGGACTGGGAGCCACGGTTCCTGGGTTCTGTTGCTAACCCTGCCTTTGCCTAGGCAGGCCCCTCTGTTCTCCTCCAGCCAGTGGGGAGGGGAGCCTGGGTGATGCTCCACACAGCACTGTGGTCCCTTGGGAGGAGGCGCTGGCAGGACTCTCCCCAGAGGGAGCTGCAGTCCCGTGGGTGCTTGGAACGTTCCTTAGGCCGAGCCCCTCTCCGCTGGACAGGCTGGCCCCAGCAGGGAGCTGCAGCAGGCAGATCCCAGCCCCTGGGGAAGCTGGACAGTGATCTGTTGCTCTTGGCTCTAGGGGCACAGATGGTGCCGATCAGCTGGCGTGAGATGCAGTGCCCCAGGACACACTCCAAGGAGCTCCGCAAGGTGGCCCGCGTGCAGCCGGAGTTCCTGCAGACCTAGCTGGCCACCCTGCTTCCAGACTGTGCCCCGTCCCTGCTGCAGGCCAGCCTGAGCTGCCAGCTTTGGGCCCTGGCATGGGGGCTGCAGGCAGCCAGCCTGGGCCTCGGCCTCCCTTGTCATCCCTTAACCAGAGCAACCCCTGCAGGCCAGTGAGCTGGGACTTGACCCGCCCCAGGGCAGGGGGCCCGTGCGTGCAGCCGGCACCTCCTGGAGCATCCACTGGATTTTGGATTGTGTTACGGCTAGCGTGGGGGGAGCAGGGTCCCCCCTGTCCTTCGGCAAGTGGTCGCCCCTGCTCTCCAGTTAGGGTTTTAAACTGCTGTGCCATGAACAATAAACGTATTCCTGAAGGGCTCTGGGCTCCTGTCATGCTGCTGAGGATACTGCTTGGCTGACTGTGGGTGCTGTGCCCACAAGCTGGCATCCCCTTCCATTCCTTCTGGGAGCTGGAATCCAGGCCCTGGGAGCTCCTGCTGCCGCCTGGGCACTGCCCAGACAGCTGCTCTGTTCAGGAAGGGGCACTGGAGAGCCAGCATGACTGACCCTTGGTATGGGCCCCTGTGCCACTTGGTGCCCAGGCTTAAATAGAACCACCCTAGGGGGCTGCCCCTACTGCCCAGCCTTGGCTTTCCCCTGGGCACTTCTGCAGGAAGGCATGTACTGTCCAGACTCAATAACTGGCCTCAGGGGTATGGACAGACAGCCAGGGCTGAGCCAAGGAAGGATTGCCCCCTCTACTGCTGCAGTCCTGGCACTGCTCTTAAGGGGGTGTCTGACAATCCCTCTTACATCTTCTAACATCAGTTTTCATGACCCCTTACATTTCCACTAAGCCACCCAGCCCCTGGGTCCCGCTAACCCTGTGTAATTGAGTTGGGGGGTGGGGAGGGGAAGCAGCAGTAGATGGGAGAGCCCACTGGAGTGGGTTCTGTTCAGGGTGTTCCCTTGAGGAGTTCAGGTGCCACCCCAGGGAAAGCCTAGGCATTGCAGGAGCCCCCTATCCATCCAGCTCCAGCATGGCAGCAATGCGGGGCAGGTTGCAGTAGTCACAGCACAGAGGCCTGCTAGCTAGAGCCGCTGTGAGAACACTGCTGCACTGCAGGGGCTGGGTGGATCAGGGCAGGCCCAGCCATGAGCAGCCCTCCTGCTGTTTTGTAATCAGTGTAGCAGGGCTGGCTCCTTTCCAGCAGGTGTTCCAGGGGTCTGGGCTCCAGGAGCAGCTGGAGGGATTATGCCCCAGGGAAAGGGAGACCAGACTTTGCCATGGCTGGAGGTGGAGGAAAGGGAAACAGGGACCCTGTAAGGTCTCAAGGCCCAGCTGGGATAGACAAAGGGCCTAATGTGTGTGCACCTGGTGTCACAGACTGCCCAGGGAGCCTGCATGCCCCTACTCGCCCCAGTTCCATCACTGCCTCTGTGCTGGCACTGGAGGGCCCTGCCAAGGGAGGCAACAGACACAGCAGCTATTGCACATCACTCCTTTATTGTACTTAACGAGACAACCGCTATTGGACAGTTACACTAGACCCAGTGCCAGGCTCACGGCGAGGCCAGTGCCCGGTACACAAGCGCCTGGGCTAACATACAGTAGCTGTGTTTCACTAGCACTACACAGCAGGCAAGGGGGCAGCTGTGGCAGTAGAGGTTCTCAAGGGCAGGGCCGACGCTAGCTCCACAGCACACTCCATTCGCCCCCCTCCCCAGTCCGTGGTTGAAGGCAATAAATTAACGAGCTGGCCCTGGAGAGCTAGGTAGTCGCTGGCGTGTGCACTCCCACACACCCAGAACCCAGCTACAGAGGCAGCACCCCAAACATGGCCCCTGTCAAGAAATAAACAGGGACAGACCCCCCCAGGGGCATGTGAGAGCAAGACTGGTCCCTGACTCACACCTCGCTCCTCCCCTGGTCCATGCTCACACGCCTGGAATGACTACATCAAGCAACAGGAAAACTCGTGACAATGACAAGAGCTCCCGTGAGCTCAAGCACAGCTAGGAAGGCCCAGGGTGACTGTCTAGGGAATGCTTGGGTTGGCCAATACCTTACACAGTCTCTGGGCTAGCCCAGGGTTCGCTGGAGCCGTGCAGAGGCGGTTACCACCTGGCTATGGCCCCCCCATCTTTGAGGAGAGGCTCCCAGCTGTCTCTGCAGTCTAGCTGGCCTGTGGGTTGTCTGCGGAGGGATGCAGGTCCCAGGGAGCTGGCTCTGTACTCGGTTCTTATGGCTGTGGGTAGTGTGTGCAGGGGAGGGGTGGGAACGGGGGCTCATCTACTGCTCACAAGCCTCCACTACCTGCCTTCACTTCTTGGCTTTGCCCTGAGCCGCCACAGCCTCCATGGCCTTGCGGACAGTCTCCTCGTCCCCCAGGAACTGCATGGGCTTGATGGGCTTCAGGTTCTTGTCCAGCTCGTAGACGATGGGGATGCCGGTGGGCAGGTTGAGCTCCATGATGGCCTCTTCGGACATGCCTGCGAACACAAGGCACAGTCACCCACCGAGCCCCACGCTTGCTCCTTCAGCAGGGCGCTGCCCACCCCAGGGGCTGCGAGAGCAGCAGGGAGCGGAGTCCCAGCAACGCTCCGGGTGAGGGTCGCTGGGCGGGGGACGGCGTTCAGTTAGAGACACGCGCTGGCAGGTGCCGACACCTTGCCGAGCCTGGGGCCGAGCCTGGGGCCGAGCCTGGGGCCGAGCCAGCCCGTAGCCCCACCGACTCGCAGGCAGCTGAGGGCATGAGGCAGCCGTACCTTCCAGGTGCTTAACAATCCCTCGCAGGCTGTTGCCATGGGCGGCAACGAGAACTCGCTTGCCCTCCTTGATCTGGGGGACGATCTCTTCGTTCCAGAAGGGCAGGGCCCGGGCAATGGTGTCCTTCAGGCTCTCGCAGCTCGGCAGTTGGTCCTCGGTCAGGTCGGCGTAACGACGGTCCTGGGGAACCACCACCAACAGCCCTCAGTCACCATGGAGACGGGCAGCAATGCCTAGCTAGTGAAGTGCTTTGGGCTCATGGTGAGCTGCCCCCGATGTGGTCACTGGGAGTTCCTGCAGGGAGCTCCACCCACCACTCTGCTGTCCTGGTCTGCGTCCCCACAGGGTTATTGCGGGGGGGGACGGGGGACGACAACCCAGCTCTGCAGAGCAAACAAGTCCGTTACAGAGTGACCCAGACCCAGGGTACACTTAGGCCAGGAAGCCTTTTCTAGTTCCTGAGCCTCACCTGGATTGCTCTCAATTTCCCATGGCTAGTGGACATTCCTTCACCTGTCAGCTGGGTTCTGGGGGCTGCAGGCCCCTATCTAGGAGCAGGGTTTCACTGCAGAGCAGACACCCCAGGGAGCTACACGGGACTGTAATGATTAACAGCATAACGTGCCTAGTGGAGTCAGTATCTTCTCTTGGCACAGGACAGCGAGCAGAGATTGAGATCATTACAGTCACTGGTGACATGGAGTCAGGGTGGAGCTGCGTGCCAGAGACCACAATGGGGGAAAGAGGTGCCCAGGGCCGTGCCAAGTCCCCCTCCACCCCAGCCCTAGGCTGGGAGACCAGGAGCCGTGGGAAGAGGACTGGCGCTGGGCCAAGGACTGTCTTTTGACCACTGAACAAAAACACCTGGGAAAAGATTTCATTTTGGGTTGCCCTAAAACAACAATTATTGTTTTTTTTTGCCAAAACGACAATTGTTTTGGGTCGAACGAAGCATTTCATCCCCATGTTGTTTCCCCTCTGGAAGAAGCCGAACTATCTACGTTTCAACCCGCATATAGTTCTTTTGCCAAATCTTTTGCCGATTTGCCAAATCTCTGCACAGTTTTGGTCGACCCAAAGCTGCATTTTTCGGCAAATAAAGTATTCGCCCCAAAATGTCACCCAGCTCCAGTTAGCACTATGCAGTAGCACCCCCTGCCCCCCATTCACACAGGATCCCACAGAACAGCAACCCCCGTGCCAGCCAACCTTCTCCCCAGCCCAGAGGCCCCACATTCGGCTGTTGTGGGGAGAGGGGAGAAGGCAGAGCTGCGAGGGCCCCATCTTACCTTGCTGATGGTGCTGTAGAAAGGGTGGTCCGGTTCCATGGGAGGTGGTGGGGTGTCATAGGAACGCCTCCAGATCTTCACCTGGGCCTCCCCATGCTTAGCAGCCGTCTCAGCCTTGTTGAGGCCTGTCAGGCCACCATAGTGCCTTTCATTGAGGCGCCAGGTCCTCACCACAGGCAGCCACATCTGGTCGATGGCATCCAGCACCATCCAGAGAGTGCGGATTGCCCGCTTCTGGACAGAGGTGAAACAGATGTCGAACTCATAGCCAGCATCTGGAAGGGATCAGAACGAGGCCATCAGCGCACAGCACCCACGAGAGGCAAACGAGGGGAGGGGGCAGATGCCAGGAGTCTCATGCTGGGAGCACTTCCCTCTTTTAGTCCAACAAGCCAGACTCTGACGTCAGGCTGTGTCTCCCCACCACCAGAGACTGCACTGGTCCCCAGAACTCCCTGGCCCTGGCCTTTCCGGGACGCCACGGCCTACAGCCGCTGCTTTACGCCCAGCCCCAGCAGGCCTCCAGTGCACTCAGGATTCGACCAGAGGCAATGAGGTATGGGCTTCGCCCACCGGCAGTGAATCGGCTCCACCCACAGCATCAGGTTTGGGAGGTCACATTAGCTCCCATCATCTGGTCTCAGGGGCCTGCATTGATTTGTCCTCAGGCTGAGCAGCTCGCGAGTCACAGGGTACCACGGAAAGGGAATATTTTGCCTCAGAAGGGCTTTAAGATGCTGAGTCCCCGACGCTTCGCCACAGACCCTCTGCTCTCCCCAATGCCTGATGAGGGCGAACGTGTCCCCTCCACAAGCTGGCCCCCCTTCCACAGCCTGGCCAAGCCGTGCCTACCAATCACAAGGCAGCTCAGCTCGCTGAAGTGGAAAGACAGGATGCTTATGTAACCTCAGTGCGGTGGAGACCCAGGCAACCACTGCTTCCTCTCCAGAGCTCTGGGGAGCATGCGGGGAGAGCTGCAGGTTCATAGGGTAGGGCTGGAGGAGGGAGAGAGCCTCCTCCCCAACCAGAGGAGCTCTATCACTGGCCTGAATCCATCTCAGTAACAAGAGCGTCTAGAAGCTCTGGCCCTACACAGCACTGAGTGGGTGGCTAAGGACCCCCAGGCCCGAGTGGTGGGGAGCATGATGCAGCGCTGGCAGTTGCGCCAGGCCGGGCCGCCCCTGCAGAGGCATGTGAGCTGTCAGCCAGCAGTGGCGCACCAGTAGAAAGGACAGCTCCACACACAGCAGGAGGTTACGGAGTTCTAGGGAACACTGGCTGCTGCAGCCAGAGTCAGACAGGAACCAGGGGGCTCCACCCCCCACCACTGCCTCAGAAATCCCCTCATCCTGGTAGGCAATGCAGCTCCTCCGAAAGCCAGGCCGACTTCTCCCCTGGAGTGTGCCTGCCCCACAGCACGCCCCAAGCTGAAGATGACCGGGGCTCGGAGAAGGGGCAATAGGGTTATGCAAGGCTGCTGACTGGGTCCCAGGGTGCGGTGGAAGGGCAGTGCAGCTTGCTAGCGCCCCCCTGGCACCCGCCTCATCTCACCCAGGATCATACTGCACATGTTCCCCTCCCGTCCCCCCCGGTGCCCAGGAGAGATTGGCCAACCTGCGTGAGAACCAGCACGGGCTGTGACTTGCCAGAGCAGCTTCGGCACAGATTTGCTTAGACGCTTTCTATTCTGGGACATTTTTGCTTCACACACTCCGGCAACGTGATTAGATAAACCAAGCTCTGTCCCACCCCAGGGAACGCTGGGCCAGCGCCTATCGCGTTCTGCTGCACCCAGGTAGCATCTGCAGGAGGAATGAATCAGGCACTCTGCTGCCTTTTGTCTCATTTTGAGTCTAGCAAGCAAGCGAGATGAAATAGGTCCTGCAATTTCCTGTCAATGACTCTGCTTCCCTCACAGGGCTGTGGGGAGGGAACACGCCAGCACTTGTAACCCACAGCCAGAGCACGCCCTTTCTCCCTGCTCCCCAGAGAGAAGAGGGCTGTGGGTTCAAGACGTGCCCGTCAGAGCACCACTTCTGAATGACTCAGCGCCAGGGAGAGAGACAGAGGAGTCCTGGCAAAGGCAGCCTGTGCGAGATGCTCTGCTAGCGCTGCAGCCCCACGTGAGGGATGGGAGAAAACGTGCTTTGCGGGGGGGACGGGGGACACACCGGTCACTGCACTGCTGGGGAAGCACTGTGCAGGGGATAATGCACAGCTCTTCCACACCATATTTCAGAGGGGCTCAAAACGCTTTATCCTAATGAAGCTGGGCTCTCCCAGCGTCCAGGCTGCCCGTCCATCCAGGATTAACTCCTCCTCAGGGCCAGAACGGGCACGCGTAGGCCCTCCGTGGGGATGGGCAAGTACTACTCCATTTTGCAGACAGTCAGAGGCAGAGGCATGAGAGACTTGCCCAAGGTCTCAACACGTGTCAATGGCAGAGCTGGGAATGGGACCCAGGACTCCGGGCGGATCAGCTCCTTTATGGGCGAGATTCTTTACAGCCTGGGGGCCAAAGCGCAGCCCCATGATAGCTCCCAGCTCCTACCCCCTCCAACAGGGGCCAGGCTGTGCCCTGGCAGAGACCTTTACTCACGCTGAACGCAGCCTGCCTGGGGCACCCCCGAGCCCGGTCCTCCTGGCCAGCAGCATCCTCCCTGCAGCGCCCCCCCAGAAGCACCCTCCGGCCCGAGCCCTTGGCAGCGGCACATCCCTGCACAGCTCCCGCAGGACGGGACAGAGCCAAGCCCAGGCAGGGGGGGCCCCTCGCCAAGCCCAGGCAGGGGGGGCCCCTCGCCAAGCCAGGCACGTGCCTGGGGAGCTCCCCAGGGGCACCCTGAGCACGGAGCGGGGGAGGGGGCGCGGATGGGCTCCACGCTTCCCACTGCCCCTCAGGCTTTGGGGGGGCCTCGGCTGCTGCCCCCCCCCCAGACACACACACGCAGCATCTGCCCCAGTAACTCCATCCCCCGGCCCAGTACCGACCCCCCCCCTCCGCTCCTCTTCCCCCCCCCCCAGCCCAGTACCGCTCCCCTCCCCCGGGACCCCCCCCCTCTCTTCTTCCCC
>QXTE01000090.1:236567-262004 GCA_003942145.1 Platysternon megacephalum
CCCCCCCCGGCCCAGTACCGACCCCCCCGGGCCCTCCTGGCCCAATGCCGCCACCCCCCCCCCGTACCTCTCAGCGCCTCCCCGCCGCGCTGCGCCTCCTGGCTGCCGGCCGGGCTGAGGTCGGCGTCGTACCAGCCGCTGAAGCGGTTCTCCAGGTTCCAGGCGCTCTCGCCGTGCCGCAGCAGCACGAGCCGGTAGGCGGCCATGGCGGGACTGCAGCGCTCGAGCCGGACTGCACCAAAGCCGCGCGGCCCCGCCCACACGCACTGCGCATGCGCCAGACTCAGACTGGCTCCTCCCCTGCATCCCTCTGTCCGCCCGCCAGAGAGCTCGTCCCCCGAGCCTTTCACGCATGCGCATGTGGCTCCAGGGCGACTCTTGCGCGGGCTGCGCTCGTGCGTCCTCCAGCCTTTCTCGCGAGCCGGACCTGACGCATGCGCACCCTCTTCCTTGTACCCACAGCATTTCCCCGGAGCAACACCGCCAATTGGATCATGCGCAATGTGGACAAGAAGCTGTGGCGCATGCGTCCTGGAGGGCCGCCTAGGGAGCACGAAGAGCACGGAGCGCACGTGAAGGGCAACGTGACCTTCAGCGACCGTGACGTCACTACAGCCGTGACACTGTTACCGTAAAATGTGGATCAGAGACGCCGCCTACATCTCACAGGGGCCTCCGCCGGCGCGGCCCGCCCAATCCCCACGCGCCCGCACGGGCGGCCAAGCGCCCCCTTTCGAATTTGAGCCATCTGATTGGCTGTCGGCTGCACTGCCTGCCTCCTGCGGCAGACCAACCAATCACAGCTCTCGCCCTTCCCTCCCCTACCAGCAGCCTCCTCACGTGGCGGGGGGGAGCCACGAGTCCCCTGGGGCGGGGGAGGCGCGGGAGGAGGCGGGGCTGGGGCTGGGGCTGGGGGGTGCGGGGGGGGGAGAACAGAGCAGCCAGGCTGGGTCAGACCCATCGTGCACGGCCCCCCCGGGGTGAACCAAGCAGGGGGGTTATCCCGGCCCCCAGCCCCTGGCAAACACCACCCCAGCCAGCCTGGCCCTGCTATAGCCTCTGCCTGCACCGCGTCCCCTGGCGAGGAGTTCCACAGATCCACCGTACCGCTTGTCTTCCTTTGAAACCCGCTGCCCAGTCATGTCATTGGGTGACCCCTGCTTCTTGTCTTATGAGCAGGGCCGGCTCCAGGCACCAGCCGAGCAAGCTCGTGCTTGGGCCGGCAGATTCTAAGGGGCGGCATTTCCTCCAATCCTTTTTGTTTGTTTGTTTGTTTCACCGCTTTGGCCGCCCCGCAGGGTTTTTTTTCTTTTTGGTTCGCCGCTCCGGCTGCCCTGTAGGGGGTGGGCTGCGCGCTCCGTCTGCCCCAGCCGGTGCCAGGTCTGTAGCAAGCCCGGCAGGGCAGCCCGCGTCCTTCCCTCCCCGCCGACTGGAGCGGGGCGGCGCCCTCCCGGCAGGCGGCGCGGCAGGAGGGGCCCTGTGGTGAGCCCCCTGCTGAAGGAAGCCCTGGCCGCCCCCCTTCTCTCTCCCCCCTGCTAGCTTGGGGCGGCAAAAAAGCCAGAGCCAGCCCTGGTTATGAGAAGAAGTAAATAACACTTCCCTATTCGCTTTCTCCACACCAGTCATGATTTTATAGACCTCAATCATATCTCCCCTTAGTCGTTTCTTTTCCAAGCTGAAAAGTTCCAGTCTTATTAATCTCTCCTCATACGGAAGCAGTTCCATACCCCTCATCATTTTTGTTGCCCTTTTCCGAACCTTTTCCAAGTCCAATATATCTTTTTAAAGATGGGGTGACCACATCTGCACACAGTATTCAAGATGTGGGCAAACCACGGATTTATATAGAGGAAACATGATATTTTCTGTCCTATTATCTATCCCTTTCCTGATGGTTCCCAACATTGTTAGGTTTTTTGACGGTCGCTGCACATTGAGTGGATGTTTTCAGAGAACTATCCACAGTGACTCCAAGATCTCTCTCTTGAGTGGTAACAGTTAATTTAGATCCCATCATTTTATATGTAGAGTTGGGATTATGTTTTCCAATGTGCATTACTTTGCGTTTCTCAACATTGAATTTCAGCTGCCATTTTGTTGCCCAGTCACCCAGTTTTGTGAGATCTCTTTGTAATTCTTTGCAGTCTGCCTGGGACTTTCGTACTATCTTGAGTGGTTTTGTATCATCTGCAAATTTTGCCACCTCGCTGGTTACCCCTTTTTCCAGATCATTTATTAATGTTAAATAGGACTGTCCCAGTACAGACCCCTGGGGGACACCACTATTTGCCTCTCTCCATTCTGAAAACTGACCATTTATTCCTACCTTTTGTTTCCTGTCTTTTAACCAGTTACCAATCCATGAGAGGATCTTCCCTCTTATCCCATGACAGCTTACTTTGCTTAAGAGCCTTTGCTGAGGGACCTTGTCAAAGGCTTTCTGAAAATCTAAGTACACTATATCCACTGGATCCCCCTTGTCCACATGCTTGTTGACCCCCTCAAAGAATTCTAGTAGATTGGTAATGCATGATTTCCCAGGGGTGGCTCAGCAGGAGAGGGGAGGGAACATGTGCGGAGGGGAAGGAGGGAGGCGAGAGTAAAAGGAAATGTCAGGAGAACACGAGGAGGGAACAAGAGGAGACTGGCCACAAAGAGCCAGGCCTTAAAGCTGCTGCTGCATCAGTCCAGGTTTGAGTTACTCATGCTGCTGCACTTTTAATGTATTTGCCTGGCAAGAAGGGGAGCGAGAGGAGGGGAGGGGGCTGAGGGCAGCCCTGGAGGGGAAACTCCTGTCAATCACTGCCCTGGGGCAGGGGCAGAGGTCAGTTGGAGGGGGAAGGAGTGATGTGCACCCAAGCTCCACCCACAGACCAAACTCCACCCTTTTGAGGCACTAAAATGTGACACCCATAAAAGCAAATTGCGCAGGTCTCCATGAAATGATGGCTCCTCCTCTGTCCTGTGTCTCTGGGTCCAAAATGAAAAAGTGAACAATGCTGCCATCAAGTCAACATCCAACGAGCTGAATGGAGCAGTTCAACCTCGCAGAGCTATAATTTCAGGCTGCCTGCAGACTCAGGAAGACGTCACAGCATCAGGTTCATTCACAGAGCCCTATTTTGAAGGTTTTCTTTGCAACCATAAAGGCTAGAGTCTTCAATTACAGCTGGGATGCTGGAGCTCCAGAGGCAGCCAGCAGGAGAAGGTCTGACTTGCCAAACGGGAAAGTGGCAGCTCCATTTCAGAGGTGAGGGGTGGGGCTAGTGGGTACCTCGCTGTGAGTCAGGGACGGGCTCTGGGTTGCTATGGGAAGGGAGACCCTGGGGACAGGGGCTTGAAAAGCTCTTTGCGGATCCTGCGCAGGCTCCAAGGCTGTTTCTTCCGCTGGTGGTTCCTAAGCTCGGCTCGGAAGTCCTTGTGTCGCATGTGGACATAGCCCTGGGGCTCACAGAGATCCTACAGAGAGAGAGAGAGAGCATGTGACACTTCCCCTGGGGAGGGAAATGGAGCCTAGTGGTTAGAGCAGGGGGCTGGGAGCTAGGACTCCTGGGTTCTCTCCCTGGCTCTGGGAGGAGAGTGGTGTCTAGTGGTTAGAACAGGGGGCTGGGAGTCAGGACTCCTGGGTTCTCTCCCCGACTCTGGGAGGGGAGTGGGGTCTAGTGATTAGAGCAGGAGGCTGGGAGTCAGGACTCCTGGGTTCTGTTCTAGGCTATACCACCCCCTCCCCTGCAACAGCCCCCTAGGTACCTGGAAGTGCTGGTAAAACTCCTTGTAGCCGCCACGTAGCACATACAGCTCTGGGTACCAGAGCTCCGGGTACCGATTGGCATCTCGGTCCATTCTCCTCAGGCTGCGGCACCTGCCCAATGATAGAGGGATTTCACCACTGAGCCCCTCCCCATTGTCACTCTAGGGACCCCCCTGCACCCACAGGGGCCACAGGACGGGGCAGGAGTGGATGAGTCTGATTGGCCGAAGTGAGCTTGTGAGGGCAGGAGGGGTCATGGGCACAGGAACTGGGGCAGGGGGCAGCTGTGGGAGGCACTGTGGGGTTAATGGAGCCTGGAGCCAGCAAAACTGGCCAGCCCCAGCCACCAGAGCCAGGCATTGGCCTCGCCCCATAGGACATAGAGCCTTGGGGGGCACCAGCAACCGCAGGCTGCCCCTGCTGCACCCCAGCCATGGCTGCCCCTGCTGCCCTGGGAGTGGAGCAGCGAGGTGCCCCCGGCTGGGCAGCACTGCTGGGATGGGAGCCCGGCACGCCCTGTTGTGTGGGGGGCCACTTGATCTCAGCCGGGTAGGCGTCCCAGTGTCCCCAACTCTGCGGCTCCTCCCTATCACAGAGACCTCGGCAGGGGGATGAGCAGGGAGAGAGTGGGGGGAGCTGGGCGGGCCCCCAAGGCACCTACAATCGGGGGCCTCTCTCAGAGGAGAACTCGCAGTGGAAGATCAGGACACTGCTGCGGGGGCACAGGGTCGTGCCCAAGGGATCCGGCAGGAACCACCTCGCCAGCTGCTCTTCTCGGTACAGATTCAGGGCGCCCTGCGCGAGAGCAAGGAGGTCAGAGGGGTGCGGCGGGGGGGGGGGCAGCAGGCAGGACTAGGGCTCAGTGCTCCTTCCCCGCCTTCAGGGCTGGGGGAGCATCCCACAGATGGGGTCGACTGGGAGCTGGCAAAGTGCCATGGCCCCCGCCCCCTTCTCCCCAGGCAAAACCACTGGGCAGCCCAGGATCCTGCAGGATGCTTATAGGATTTTAATCATTTCATGATCTCCACAGCCAGCTCCTGCCCCCCTCCCCACAGCGCCCCCTGCTGGGACAGGCCTGGGGTGGAGCAGTCGGGAGCTCCCCCCACAGCCAGCTCCTGCCCCGCTCCTCACAGCGCCCCCTGCTGGGACAGGCCAGGGGTGGAGCAGTCGGGAGCTCCCCCCGCAGCCAGCTCCTGCCCCGCTCCCCACAGCGCCCCCTGCTGGGACAGGCCAGGGGTGGAGCAGCCGGGAGCTCCCCACAGCGCCCCCTGCTGGGACAGGCCGGGGTGGAGCAGCCGGGAGCTCCCCCCACAGCCAGCTCCTGCCCCGCTCTCTGTGACACCCTTTGAAGTGGCCTAGCGGGAGCTCTCTCTGCGGGAAGTTGCTGGGGGCAGGACCGGTTGAGCCAGGCTCTCTTACCTTTATGTGTCCCCCAGCGTATTCATAGGGATAGCGACAGTCCACCACCACGTACTCCGCCACCACCCCAGCCAACTGGCCGCACAGCAGGGAAGCCACCTGGGGGGGGGGTTGAAATGGGGAGGGGGATGAGCTCCTGAGAGGCTGTGTCATGGCAGCTCTGGGCTCGTCCTCCCCCGACCTGCCAGGGCCCCTCGCGTTATGGGTTTATTCATGCTGGCCAACGTGCTGAGGGTGCAGAGTCCCCAGCACCAGCGAATCAGGAGTCGCATGGCCAGCGTGCGAGGGGGTGTACTCCATCCTGGCTCTGAAAGAGTTAACCGGAGCAGGAGAGGCCAGTTAACCCCTGATCCCCTGGAGCCTGGCCCAGGCCCAGTGTGGGGTACCTCCCAGCAGGGGGTCAGCAGACGGGGGCTGCAGGGAGCGAGGGACGCACTCTGCGGTCCCTTGCGGGGCGAGGCTGGAGAGACGAGGAGGATCAGGGAGGAAGCCCTGGGGCAGAGCTGCCCTGGGACCCTCGCCTGAGTAGAGAAGTGTCTGGCAAGAGGCCAGGAGAGACCCCGAGCAGCCCCTGGGGTGGGGAGCCCTGGTGAAAGGGCAGGATCTGGGCTTGCAGAGCGAGAGCTCAGGGAGGGGTTCAGTGGAGGAACAGGGCGAGGGGAACTGAGGAGGGCAGACCTCGGTTGGAGAGAAGGGTGAACCTAGAGAGGGCTGCTGACCGGCTGGGTAGGCAGAAGACCACAGAGGCAGCAGCCGGGAGTCTGGTGGAGCGACCCTGGACTGCCTGTCCTAGGGTCCCTGGGCTGGAACCCAGGACAGAGGCCAGGCCTGGGCTCCCCTACCTGCTCTGGGGAAGGTGGCGAGAAGCCCCCGAGAAGGGGATGTGGACTGGTGGGAGCCCGGGGGGGAGTATGGGCCCCGATGGGCGGCAGCAGACCGGACGGTTGTTGGACGTAGTTCCCCGGAAAGGGGGGACTAAACATGATCTGGCTGGAGGGCAGAGTCACGAGAAGAGGCAGAACTGCTGGGCTGGAGCAGCCATCAGCAGGGGCACTAGATGAGGAGAGCTGGCTGTGTCATGCCCAGCCATGCGGGGGCACTCCAGCAGCGAGTCCATGTTTCCACCGGGGCATAAGGTCCCCACACGTAGCTGGTCCGATGCCCCCAATCCTGACCCGCACCCCCGACACAGTGCTCACTCCCAGCTCCACCAACGCACCACAGTCCCTTCCTACAGCCTGCTCTGTTTGATCCGGATCCCCTCTGGCTCTGCTGCTGCCCGTCAGGCGCGTGGCTTTGCGCTGCGTCTTTCTGTGTGTGGCAGGGAGGCAGGCAGGAGAGGGCCTGAGCAGGAGCAGGGGCATGGACACAGAGCAGCTTTAGGGCTAGTGCTTTTTCCCTCACCCCGTGAAGTTCCTGACTGGGGTCAGAGAGGGGGGAAGCACCGGGCAGTCAGTCTGTGGGCACGTGGCTGGAATGCTGGCTGCCGGGGCAGCACCTCTGCAAATAATGGAGCCGCTTTAGTTTTAGTCCTTTCCTGTCACTCCCCAGCACACGGGGTGGCAGCGTCAGTCTAGTGAGACACACAGCATGGAAGAGGGGACGATTAACAGGCCCACGATGCAGCAGCTAGAAGCAGAGCAAACAGGCAGCTCGGAAGGACGCAGAGCACAGAGAGAGCTGGATTGCCAGCAAAACCCTCTGCCCAGGCATGGCAGCAGTAGGTGTCAGAAATGAGTCTGTATGGAGAACTGGCCAGAGGGGATTGAGATGATGCAGCGAAGGGGAAGATTTTGTAGTATCCCACTGGGGGGAAAGGAGGTGAGGCGCGTGAGACCCTGTTGCCAGGAACAACACGTGAAACACTGGAATGGCGGATCGAGGCGTTTGGGTCCTGGGACCCTGAACAGAATGAGCCGGGAGAGGGAGCCAGAGCCGTGCTCTTGCAGTATGGAGCTGAGAGCTCAGGCATGCGCATGGAGCTGTGAAGATGTAACAGGTTCCCTAATCAATGAGAGGATCGTTGGTGGGACACATGATTCCAGTTGTGACGTTATGAGTGTAATATAATATTTAATGAAAGGTGACAGGGCCAGAAAGAGTTAATTAACTCACAGACTAACCTGACCTAGGGATGAACCTTAAGGACTGGTTAGGAAGATATGTAAAAGATTAGAGCTTTGAAATGCAAGTTTGCATTGTTAGAGATCTCAAGGGTTGGTGTTTGCTCAGGGCTTGTGATGTAAGCAAACAAGTCTTGTCTATTGCTATAACTTTAATTCAAAGATCAAAAAAGGAGTATTAACATTTATGATGATACTTGAGTGAAATAGTATTATTGTCTCTATGTCTCTTTGAAGGTTGTGGTAACCTGTATCTGAACTGTCTAATGGATAAATTACCATGTGCTAATTGCCATGATGTTTAGAGGAAGGAGAATTAAGCCTATTGTTTTCTCAGGCCGAAAGGCTGCTGGAAATGTATAAGGACCCTGGCCCACGATCATCCATCATCTCAGATCTGCCTTGGGTTTCAAGAGGGCGGAACCTTAAGCCACAAGGATTGAGATCCCCAGTCACTGACTGGAGCCACCCTGAATATGGACATTGGACTATAACCTATGGACTATTTCTAAAAGGACTTTTGGCAACTACAAGCTCACCTCTGCTATGCATCTGAACCTCAAGAATTGAATTCAAGTCTGTATGTATATTGAACTTTTAACCAACACATTCTCTCTTTTCTCTTTTATTAAATTTTAGCTTAGTTAATAAGAATTGGCTGTAAGCGTGTATTTTGGGTAAGACCTAAGTTATAATTAGACCTGGGTATGTGGCTGATCCTTTGGGGTTGTAAGAACCTTTTCTTTTATATGATGTGATAAGATTTTCAGTAATCTGTGGCTGTTCACTTTAAGGGAACTGCGTTGTTTGGACGTCTGAGTAACCAGTGAGGTAATATAGAAGTTGTTTTGTGCTGGCTTGGAAAATCTAAGTATTGGAAGATCCACCAGCGTTTGGGGTTTGTCTGCCCCGTTTTGTTTGCAGTTAACCCTAATTGAGTGACCTCAGCTGGCTCCCCCGGGCAGCACCGTCACACCAGTGTACAGGGAAACGGCTCTAGCCCTAGAGAAATGCCTCCAAAGAGCAAGGCCAGCTGAACAGTACAGGGAAAGGATCAAAACAACGACAGGCACGAGGGCAGAACACAGACATGGGCTCAAGCTGAAGGAACCCAGGAGGCCGGACCGAGGGACACAGACGCATTGACAGTGCCGGCATCCTGGTCCAGTGAAAGGCAGAAGGAAAAGTGCCCAGCTATGGGCAGCAGTGCAGGGGGGGCATGGGCAGAGACCCGAGACAGGCACTGGAAAGAGCAATGAAAATCACAGCCCCTCGTGCACAGCCCTGCCAAGCCACCGGAGCTGCAGGGGAGGACTCAGGAGGAGGGCTAGGGGCAGCCCTGGTGCCAAGCCCTGCCGGGCACAGGAAGGGGATGTGCTCAGACAGGAGAGGGGCTGTGACGAAGTGGGAATGTTCTTAATGTTTTCTCTGAATACTGTGTGGGTGCCTCAGTTTCCCCTATGCAGTTCTTAAGTATCTGGGTGGTGGGATAAGGGTGTGTGATTGTTGCAGAGCCCAAGAGGGCCCCTGTGATACTGTCTGCACAGAGAATGGCCGACACTCTGTCTCCTGGCAACTGATGGCCTGGGCCCCTCCTCTGCAAAGGTGCCAACTGAAGGTGTTGGAGAACAAAGAGATCAGGTGACCCCCTGGCCCGGGAAAGAGACAAAGGCCAGAGGAGGGGCTGGAGAGTTTCAGTTTGGAGCTGGCTGGGAAAATGGAGGGGAGCCCAGATGGGGCTCTGGCCTCCCTGCCCCCCCCCCCCCCAAGATGGACCTGAGGGGGGCCTGTTGTCTGTACCTGCAAGACCTGTTTTGGACTGTGTTCCTGCCGTCTAAATAAACCTTCTGTGTTACTGGCTGGCTGAGAGTCATGGTGAATCGCAGGAAGCTGGGGGTGCAGGGCCATGTCTCGCCCAAACTCTGTGACAGGGGCGCCTGGTTCCAGCAGTTCCCTTTGATCACCAGCTGCACGTGCAGACTGAGCACACGCTGCGTCTGGGTGCTCCCACGCGCCTGCAACGCGTGTTATCGAGGCACCAGTGCTAGGTGAGGACAAGGAACGGCGCTGCTGGCGGCCGGTCTGCAGAGCAGGCAGAGCTAACACAGATGCTGAGTGGGACAGTCTCTCCACAGCATCACCTTCCCCTCTCCCATGGGGGGCTCCCGGCCGTCCAGCCAGGCTGGGGGCAGTGACATGATTCAGGCTCCAGGGCTGGCTAGGCCGCAAGGCGCAGGCTCCCCCGACTGCCAGGGGAGGGATGAGCTGGGTGCAGAAGATGGGGGTTGTTTAAAGGGGACCGGGCAGAAATCCCAGGAGATTTAGGAGCTGACATTGTAAGACCTGGGGATAGGGCCTGCCGGAGACAAGCCGGGGAGCGGACCTGCTGGCCAGGCGTGAATGAGATCAGTACATGGAACCGCGTGGGCTGCGCAAAGAATACAGCGAGACTGCAGCCGCAGGAGATCCTAACCCCAGCCTGGGGAAAGGTGGGACCAGACCTGCCCTCTGCTAATGCCAGGAACTACGCGGCCCAGGGGAGGGGGGCGGTGAGAATTGTGATCAGGAAGATGAAGGTGCATTTTGCAAGGTCTGGCGTCCCTGACACGCGATGCTGAGACAATGGGCGGCAGCTCACTGCAGCAGAATCCAAAGGGGAATTGGAGCACAAGACGTCTTCCCCAGGTACCCACCAGCAATGGGAAGGAGCCAGAGAGCTGGACTTGCTTCCCCGGAAGGGCAGGCTGCTGTAGCCCAGCGGCGGGACGGTGGGCAGGAGGGAAGCAGTTCAGAGAACGCCACGCAGGCAGCGCAGCCGCTGTGACAGAGGAGCCAAGGAGCCGAGTCCCCTACGTACGGGGGAGCAGAGTGGGGTCCAGCCGTCAGTAGCCACACACAGCAGTGGCAAAGGGCAATGCTACAAGCTGCTCTGGGACGCTGGGCACGTGAGTAGCTGCAGACGGAGGACAGTGGTGGAGAGCAAACCAAGACAGCAGCGGAGTAGAGCTGGACAGCCGGCACACCCGGACAGCCATCGGTCTGTGTGCACATGGCTGGAATGCCAGCTGCGGCTCCTGCATCGCGCCGTGGTTCTTAATAAGAGTTGTTTTACAAGCATGGGGTCTGCGCACGCTGTTACCCAGCAGTGGGCACATTTCACACTTACTGTGGCGGGGCTGACGTAACGCAGATCCCGGTGCTGGCCATCCTCCAGCGGCAGAGAGCAGGGCTGGGGGCACCAACAGAGATGGGCATTGGCACAAAAACAGAGCTGAAGGGATATCCCTGCTCTCCCTGGGGAGGGACATATGTATCCCCTGCCTGCCACCACACACACGCCCTGTGCTCCCGGGAGTGGGACGCTCCCCCCACCCCCCACATGCTCTGCCCTCCTTGGAGCGGGATGTCCCCTTCCCCCACAGGCGGACATGTCCTACCTTCCCTGGAGCTGAGGTGAGGCGTTCACCTTAGTCACAGACTGGCCCCGGGGGCAGGCGTGTTCAGTGTATGGAGCTGGAAACATGTCCCTCGAGGGGCAGCCGGCACTCTCCTGGGACGGGGAGGACGGGCGGATGCTCTGCGCCCCAGCGGGGCCTGTGGCGGGAAGGGCTGGGGGTGCTAGCAGACAAGGCCAGCCCGGCTAAGGAGAGCAGCACAGCCTCGCTGGCCCCAGGAGAGAGGCCGGAGCGTGGGGCCTGGGCTCTGGGCAGGGGAGCGGGGATTTCGGTCACTGCCCAGGGTGATGGGCCCCTGCGGACCGATTGGGCTGGGCGGGCGAGCTCACAGGACGGGTACGATCCACTCACTCTGGAAAAATCCCCGGTCAGGATCTCGCCGTCCGTCCCAGGGGCTGGAGCAGGAGAGAGGCCAGAGCTGCCCTGGGAGAGGGGACAAGGGGAAGCTGGAGTGTCAGAGACACAGGGACAGGGGAGAGAGGCAAATCCAGCACCAGCAGCACCACCCCGTCTGGCTTCCCTCTGACCATGCCTCCCCCAGCTCCTGGCCAGCCTGGCGCGGGACTTGCCCTGTGCCCACGTGAAAGCAGGGCAAAGCGACCGGCTCCGTCTCTTGGCACCTGAGCCCTGCCTGATACAGGTGTGGCCCTGTCTGCAAGCGGACGTCCCTGCTCCCCAGGCAGGCTGCAGCTCCAGCCCTGTTAAGGCTCCCACAGGGGGGCACGGGAGGGGAGAGGGGCCCAGGGGCGTCGGGCTGAGACGCTGAAGGCCCATTGACGTACCAGGTGAACGAAGCCCCCAGCCTAGCGAGGGGGGAGACAGCCCTTAACTACCATGGGGGGGCGTCGGCTCCCTGGCGGGCACGTGCTGCACCCCTCGGTGGGCTGCCTCCTGGCGCCAGGGCAGTGACGGGGGGGAGACCGAAGCCAGCCCAGAAAGCCGTTTTCCATCCATCCCCAGAGGGGCCAGAGCTGTGGGAATCTCCGAGCGGGGGCAGGAGTGTCTGGGAACTGGGGCCGGGTGAGAACCCTGCGTCGGCCGATCGTTGCTTGCTGCAGTTCAGCAGCAGGCGCAGCAGCGGGTGGGTGCTCGGCGGCGCTCAGACCTCCGAGCGTTTGACCTTTACGAATACCCAGCCCAGCGCTGTGCCTGGAAGAGTCAAACCCGGGGAAATCGACCAGCCGCTGTTGGAGCAGCAAACCCCACAGGCTGTGAGCGGCCCAGGGGAGGGCAGACGGCTTGGGGGCGATTCGGGACTGCGGGGCGTGGGGGTCACCCTGTGAACAGTAACTGGGTGCTGGTGCCGGGCTGTGAGCCCCCGCGGCGTGGCACTGCACAGTCCCTCCCCCGCCCCTCGGGCACAGCCCGGGTACTCACGGAGCGGGGCAGCCTGCAACGCGAGGGCATCTGACTGCAGCTGAGAAGAGAAACCAGAGCCAGGGGGTGAGAGCGGCCCCAGCAGCCTCCCGGCCAGGCACACAGGCAGTGCGGGGGGGGGCTATGGGGTGCACTGCGTGTGCCAATGGAGCTAGGGGGAGCAATGCATGTGCCGGGGGGCTATGGGGAGCAGTGGGGGGCTATGGGGTGCACTGTGGGGGGCTATGGGGAGCAGTGTGGGGGGTTATGGGGAGCAGTGGGGGGAAGCTATGGGGAGCAGTGTGGGTATGGGGGCTATGGGGAGCAGTGTGTGTGGGGGCTATGGGGAGCAGTGTGGGGGCTATGAGGAGCACTGTGGGGAAGCTATGGAGAGCAGTGTGGGTGTGGAGCTATGGGGAGCAGGGGGGGTCTTTGGGGAGCAGTGGGGGGCTATGGGGTGCACTGTGGGGACTATGGGGATCACTATGGGGGGCTATGAGAAGTGTTGGGCTATGAGGAGCACTGTGGGGGGGCTATGGGGAGCAGTGGGGGGAAGCTATGGGGAGCAGTGTGGGTGTGGGGTCTATGGGGAGCAGTGGGGGGGAAGCTATGGGGAGCAGTGTGGGTGTGGGGGCTATGGGGAGCAGTGGGGGGCTATGGAGAGCAGTGGGGGGAAGCTATGGGGAGCAGTGTGGGTGTGGGGGCTATGGGGCACACTGTGGGGGGGGCTATGGGGAGCAGTAGGGGGAAGCTATGGGGAGCAGTGTGGGTGTGGGGGCTATGGGGAGCAGTGGGGGCTATGGAGAGCAGTGGGGGGAAGCTATGGGGAGCAGTGTGGGTGTGGGGGCTATGGGGCACACTGTGGGGGGGCTATCACCCCAGTACATGCCGTAAAAGCACTCGGGGGTGGCGGGCTGGGTGCAGAGGATCCGTGGGCGTGAGGGGAGCGGGGACGGGTTTGGCAGCAGAGGCTGGTTGGTGTGGCAGGCCGGCAGCAGGGCCCCCCGTGGGGCAGGGAAGAGCCAGCCTGGCGCAGGCTGAGCTGCATGGGGGGAGCGGTGGCACCGCGAGGCAGCGGAGCAGCCCCCCAGGGCTGGCAGAGGCCGGGCAGCCCCTGAGCAGCGGGTGCTGGGGGTGCGAGCGGCCTGGCACGTACTGCAGGGGGACCCATGGTCAGCAGGGGCTGGGGGCCCCGTGGGGACACCCCCACCCCCCCGGCCACTGCTCCAATGGGGTCTCAGCCCCAGGCGCTGGCTTGCTCCAGGTGACCCATAATAACCCTCCCCTGGGACAGACACAATGAGGCCTCTGCTCTGCCCCCCGGCCTGCCTGGGACGCCCCCAGACAGCGACGGTGCCTGTTCCCCGCTCCCACCCCTCCAGGTACCTGCCCTCGCTGCTGCTGCTGCTGCTGCTGGCCCGGGGGCTGAGCGAGGGCTCCAGCGCGCCACCTGGGACAGAGAGAGCGGGTCAGTGGGGCGCTGGCTGGGGGGCGGGGGCTGCGCAGAGGGGCTGGTGCTGACCTGTGGGCGTTCCCGTGGGAGCCGGCGGCTGGGAGCCCGTGGGGCTCGGAGTCAGGGCGTCTGGGGACAGCCTCAGCCTTCTCCTTGGGGTGATGCTGTGGGAGAGAGCACCCCGTGACCACCCTGTCGCCCGCCATCCTCCTCCTCACCCCCCGTCACCCTCCTCGCCCTCTGTCACCCTCCTCGCCCGCTATCACCCTGACACCCACCGTCACCCTGACACCTGCCATCCTCCTCCTCACCCCCGTCACCCTCCTCGCCCGCCGTCACCCTCTTCACCTGCTGTCACCCTCCTCACCTGCCATCACCCGCCATCCTCCTCCTCACCCCCCGTCACCCTCCTCGCCTGCCGTCACCCTCTTCACCTGCTGTCACCCTCCTCACCTGCCATCACCCGCCATCCTCCTCCTCACCCCCCGTCACCCTCCTCGCCCTCTGTCACCCTCCTCGCCCGCTATCACCCTGACACCCACCGTCACCCTGACACCTGCCATCCTCCTCCTCACCCCCGTCACCCTCCTCGCCCGCCGTCACCCCACCACCCGCCATTACCTTCTTCACTCACCATCACCCTCCTCACCCTGCTACCAGGCCTGGGCCCATCCCACGCCCTCCACGCACATGGGGGCAGGGCTCATGTCACCCCCCCATCCGTAGCTCTCCCCCAGCACCCGCCCTGCCGGAGCTCCCCACAGGGTGAGTGGGTGGACTGGCCCAGTCTCTGCCGAGGCCGTTCCTAACCTGGCCAAAAGGGGTCACTGCAGAGCAACGTTTAGCCAAATACCCCGGGGCCCATCCCCACCCCACCCCATCGCACCTCCGTCCCCTGCCCACCCGTCTCCTTCCCTGCGGCAGGGCGCGGAGACAGGCCAGGAATGGGGGGCAGGTACCTCTCCACAGAGCTGAGATGTCCCATGTTCGTGCACAAGCCGCCGACGGGTGACGGCCCCAGCTCAGGGGAGAAGATGAGCCCGGCAGGCGGGCGGGTGGCCCGGTTCCCTGGGTGGGGGCTGGCCATCGCGGACGGGCCTTGCCGTGGGGTCTGCTGCCAGGGCCAGGAACCACCCCGCTGCCCAGGAGCTCGTCCCCTGGGGCCGCTCTGCCCCCTCTGTGTGCCTCTGCCCGTCCCCACCTCGCTCCTCCCTGCAGCTCAGCTCCTGTCGCCAGCCCTGCGTTTAAATGTCCCGCTGCCAACGGGGAGAGACCAAACCCTCCCTGGTCACCGTTGCTACAACAAGCTCTCTCCCCTGGGGACAACACTGCAGTTGCAAGGGCTGGGGGGCAACCTGCCTCCGGCTGCCCAAGCTATGCCAGCTGCCCCGGGCTGCCCCCCGCGTGGGAGAGCTCCAGAGCCAAGGCCTCTCTGCACGGCCCCCCCTTCCCTTCGGGGCTCCCCCCACAGCTGCCCCTTCCCCCTCTGCCTCCCTGGCTGCCACTGGCCGTTGCTCTATTGTCCTGGCAGCACAAAGCCTTTCTCTGTCGGACGCCCCGCGCTCCGGGCCCGGCAGAGTCCCCCGCGCCAGGCAGCCAACCGCCCTCCCCTGCCCCTGGGGGCACAGCGGCTCTTCCTGACACGGCTCAGACGGCTCGTGTTCCCCACGTCTGGCTCGGCCGCAGACTTGTCCCCTGAGCTCTGGCCTTGCCGTCCCCACGGCACAGCTCCCCTGTGCACCTGGCAGGGCACAATGCCAGCGGGGGCTCTCTGGCCGCAACGCAGCCCCCCCGGATGGCAGCTTAGGAGCTGCCTGTCCTTGTCTCCCCTTGAGTCCTTGGCTCTGGCGGGGCCCACGTGTCGCTTGCTGTGGGGAGCCGATTTCAGGGCCTGGCAGAGCAGGGGCTGGGCATGTTCGAAGAGCCGTTTGTTTGTATACACACGCCCTGGTTCCCCAAGAACACACTGCATTCGGGTCAGGCACCGGCGCCCTGTCCCCTGCTCCCTCGCCTGCCCCTCTCCGGGGTCCCACACGCATCTCAGCCAAACCCGCTGCTTAGCACCCAGCCGCCTTGCTCCAGCCTCGGAGAATTACGCTGGGTGTCCCCTCTGGCACCCGACTGCTGGAGGAGGGCCGGCCGCTGGCAGGGGGCGTGCAGGGATGTATGGGATCCCTGGTAACGAGCTCAGCTCAGCCTGTTCTCTACAAGTCAGCGAAAGCCCCGGGCCGGCAGCCTGGCTCTCCGGACCATAAGGCGCGATCCTGCTCTGGGGCCGTGTTGAGATCATGCCTGGTAGAAAAGAGGCACATGGAATTGGAAATGAATGGACCAAAATCGGGGGGTCAGAAATTAGGCCTAATTAGTGAACAGAATAATGAGGGGATGGGCTAGTCCCCACCACTCTCCTGTGGGACCCTTTACAAACCCCAGAAGGGGAGCTCAAGGGACTGAAAGGAGCAAACTCTGCCACCCGCGGGTTGGGCCTTCATCATCCTGAGCCAGAGAGAGACCCAGTGACACCTCCACCGGCCTGGCTGAATCTGACCACCAGCTGGGATGTGAGCCCTGCTCTCCGGCTGTCCTCTTCCTTCTCCTTATGTCCTCCCTTTCCTCGCTCCCTCGCCCTCTCCCGCTCAACCAGAGTCTAGCTCGGCTGGCCAGGACTGTGCCTTTCCCAGCGTCGCTGGGAGACGTGAGCAGAGAGGCAGGACAAGGATAAATTGCCTGACGCTGGTACAAGTTTTCCAGGTCTCAGCGGGGCTGCTCAGAGCATGGGCTGGGCCCGGGTTGCTCCAGCAGGGAGGAAGGAAGACGGAGTCAGCCCTAGAGCTGGAAGCTGCACAGGCAATGAGCTGTCCCTGGAAAGGAATGTGACCTGCAGGCTTCCCAGCTCCTGGGGCTTAGAAACAGGAGGCCCCTCTCCCAAGCCTGCCAGGGGAGGGGCCAGGTAAGTGTGTCCAGCCCCAGTGTTTGGTTACACAGGTGCATCTTCACTGGCAACGTGGCAGCGCTTTAACGTGGCTTGTGTGGTCGCAGCAGAGCGCGGGGAGAGAGCTCTCCCAAAACCCACCTCCACGAGGGGCGCAGCTCCCAGCGCTGGGGCACCGTCTACACGGGCGCTGCACCTTGCTGCGCTCGGGAGGTGGTTTTTCACCCCCCTGAGCGATAAAGTTGCAGCGCTGTTAATTGCCAGTGTAGACAAGCCCAACGCTGCAGTGACATAGCCAGTGACGGGTGACATGTCAGGCAAGGTCCTGATCTCAGCTCTGGGGACGCCACACACCCAGCACCTCTTTCTGGCCCCACTTCCCAAGGGCTAACTGTGATGGAGCAGGGAGCAGGGCGGATTTGACCTGGGAATGTGGCAGGGGAGTTACAGTGGGGATGGGAAGGAAGCTACCTGAGCTGTAACCTGAGCCAGGAGGGGGGGTGGGAGAAGTGACACCTTGGGCGAGAGACTGAACAAAGGCGAGGAGGAGCAGGGGGAGGGGGAGACCTGCCGGAGGAGTTTTTTGGTTTGGGAGTTTTGGGCTGGGTGGTGAAACGCAGGGAACCCCAAGCTGGGGGCTAAGTTCCCTAAAACCCCCAAAAGGACTTGATTGAGGGGTTCTGGTTGGGACTGTGTTCCTGTCATCTAATAAACCTTCTGTTTTACTGGCTGGCTGAGAGTCACGGTGATCCCAGGAAGAGGGGTGCAGGGCCCTGACTCCCCCACTCTCCGTGACACTAACATCAAACAAAATGTACCTGTGCAGGAGCCTGGGAGGATCCCCCCCACTTTTGCAAGTAGGTGTCATGGCGTCTGGAGCCAAAGAGGCTATTTCCCAGAGTGGGGTTCAAACCTGACCCTCCGTCCCGGCCCGAGCAAAGTGAGGGAAAGCTGCTGTGGGTTGGGGTATTGCTGGTAAGTGTCCTGCCGCCGGCTTGGGGCTCTGGTGAAGAGGCACCAACACCGGTTCCATGCACAACTCGATGTAGAACGTGAGCCCTGATGGCTAGAGCATAGAGTGCAGGGGGCTGCCCGGTGCATGCGGGCGCAGGATCAGCTGGAATATTTACAGCACTTTAACTAGTCCCACTTCAGTGTGCCAGGCTTGGATTCGGGTCTGTTCAGGTGCTTCTACTGTGGTGTCTGGCAACCCTGGTAGCCGCCAATCTCTGCAGTCTCCTCCGTTTATCCACAGCACAGGGGCACTGGCTATTTCTGAGATGTCTGTGCAGGAAAAATCTGTAATAGGTAAAATATGGGAGCTTTTATTTTTTGCATAATTTGCTATTGGGTGAGGCCACAGATTTCATTCTAAATCTCCCAACTTCCCCTGGGGGAGCCCCCAGCGAGCAGCCGGCCTCTGGCCTGGCTGAAGAAATGGGCCGGATTTCTTTACATTTTCAAAGGCGGCTGTGACGGTGGCAGGCCAGATGCCAGCTCTTGCCCTGGCTGCAGGCATAAGCTAAGAACTGACAAACTCGTAGCTGGAGACCAGAGCAGGTCACCTGTGTGTTAGTTTTGCTCAAAATAGGTATTAGACTTATACAAATGTATTTACTGTTTAGACTCTATGAAATGCTTGTAAGTTGCTGCCGGCTTGAATCTTATTTGCAGTGCCTGGATTCCAGAGTATAAGAAAATACGTAAGTTTTGCTTTATAACTTTTAAAATGTTTGCCCTGCACTCAAGGCCGATCGGGNGGGGGGGAAAGCCGGTACAAATTACTGGGGCCTGGCGGTCCGGAAGGGGGCCCGGGACCCGGCTTCCCCCCCCTCTCGTCGGCCCTGTTTAGCCGGTCTGCCCTTGCTGGGGGGCCCGAAAAAATTTTTTCACCGGGGCCCGAACCCGCTCTCGGCGGCCCTGCCTGCACTTGTGAACCCAGGCATGGGAATCATCCCCCCACCCCCTCCAGAAGGACAGAATCAGATGGACCATTAAGGAACTTGCAATAGGAAGGATTGGTTGATGGCCCTCTTGGGGCTGGGAAATGCTACTTGCAAGGAAGCTGGGCCTGTGGGCTTGGAAGCTGAAGGAAGGTAATAAAACAAAGCCACAGGAAAATTGTCCATCTTTTTGTTTGAACTCTGAAGGGTCCGAGACTCTAAACTGAAGCCAGAGATCCCCATGGGCTGCCTCCTGGGGCTGCCCTGAAAGACACTTTGAATTGACAGATCCCCGCAACTCTGTCGCTTTTAGGATTTAGATGGTCACTTATTGGTGTGTATGTGACCCAGGAGTTCCCATTTGAAACTGGCCGTGGTGAAATCTAACGATAGAACCCACCACCAGGTTGGGGTGTCTGCCCTGTTCTTGGCCGTCTCCCTGAGGTAGGTTTCAGAGTGGTAGCCATGTTAGTCTGTATCAGCAAAAAGAATGAGGAATCCTTGTGGCACCTTAGAGACTAACACATTTATTTGGGCATAAGCTTTCGTGGGCCGGCTCCAGCTTCATTCTTCGGTGGCGATTCGGCGGCAGGTCCTTCCCTCCGAGAGGGACTGAGGGACCCGCTGCCGAATTGCCTCCGAAGAGCCGGACGTGCCGCCCCTTTCCATTGGCCGCCCCAGGCACCTGCTTGCTGCACTGGTGCCTGGAGCCAGCCCTGGCCATACCAACTCTAATGAGACTAATTGATTAAGGTGGGCTATTAGCAGCAGGAGAAAAAAAACCTTTGGTAGTGATAATCAGGATGGCCTATTTCCAACAGTTGACAAGAAGGTGTGAGTAATAGTAGGGGGGAAAATAACATGGGGAAATAGTTTTTAGTTTGTGTAATGACTCATCCACTCCCAGTCTTTATTCAAGCCTAATTTAATGGTGTCCAGTTTGCAAATTAATTTTAGTTCCACAGTTTCTCGTTGGAGTCTGTTTTTGAAGGGTTTTTTGCGTGTGAATAATTGCGACTTTTAGGTCTGTAATCGAGCGACCAGGGAAGTTGACGTGTTCTCCGACTGGTTTTTTAATGTTATAATTCTTGACGTCTGATTTGTGTCAGGTGCACGAGCCGCTCCAGAAAGTGTCAGGTTTCAGAGGGGTAGCCGTGTTAGTCTGTATTAGCAAAATCGAGGAGTCCTTGTGGCACCTTAGAGACTAACAAATGTATTTGGGCCTAAGCTTTCATGGGCTCGTGGGTTATAGCCCATGAAAGCTTATGCCCAAATAAATTTGTTAGTCTCTAAGGTGCCACAAGGTCTCCTCGTTGTTTTTCCAGAAAGTGTGACAGCTGTCACAGATTTTGAGTGCCCAATGTGAGACCCATGAGCCCTGATTTTCAAAGGTGCTGGTTGCCCACAAGACTGTTGCCGACTCTCATGAAATTTGGTGTTTGTTCCCCCTCTAGGCCCTAGTGGTTAGCAAAAGTTCAGGGCCTGCAGGTTGTTTCTGTTAGGAGGAGAAATTGGTGATGGAGCCAGGTATCTCGGGTGCAAACCTGTGCATGTACAAAGAATGAATAAAGTCCACATAAAAACAGCCAGACTGGGCCAGGCCAATGGTTCATCTAGCCCAGTGTCCTGTCTTCTGACAGCAGCCAGTGCCAGGTGCTTCAGAGGGAATGAACAGATCAGGTAATCAAGTGATCCATCCCCTGTCGCCCATTCCCAGCTTCTGGCAAACAGAGGCTAGGGACACTCAGAGCATGGGATTGCATCCCTTCCCATCCTGGCTAATAGCCATTGATGGACCTAGCCTCCAGGAACTTATCTAGTTCTATTTTTAACCCAGTTATAGTTTTGGCCTTCACAACATCCCCTGGCAAGGAGTTCCCCAGGCTGACTGTGTGTGGTGTGAAGAAGCACTTCCTTGTGTTTGTTTTAAACTTGCTGCCTATTAAGTCCTGTTAATAAGTCCTGTTCCCCTGAACACAGCAGAAATGGAACTGTAGGAGACATTTTATTTGCTCACAGCTCCGAGCCCCTTTCAGACAGCACTCTGCCCAAAAGCCCTCCACTCCCTCTAGGCTTTCATGGGGCCACGGTGCCGGTGCTTGTGTTGCTGTGTGTGGTGCTTCCTTGCTGCCTTTTCTCTCATCTTCTCTGGTCTTTCTGCCTCTTTCACAGACACCCAAACCTTCACAAAACAATAGCCAGTGAAACCCTTCTGCCCTCGTGTGGCTTTTTTGGGTGGTGACATGCCTGAGTTTGAGGTGAAGGCTGCTGTTGTTTCAGCCACCTGGGTCCATAAAAGAGCTGAATGGCTTCCTACCTGAAGGGAAGTGGTTATGCACAACATGCTCTTCTGAAAGCCCCAGCTCCCAGAGTCATGGGATTAGGTCAGACTCTCAGTTTTCTTTAAGGGTTCCAGCTCTAGTGGTGGTGGGTAAAAGCCTGAAAATGTGACCCCTAAAGGCACCAGCATTAGAAGGCCAATAAAAGGACTCACACTGGTTCTTAACCTCATCTCATGTTTCTGGGGGCCCTGGCTCATGATTGTTAATGGTTGTGGTGACAAACCGGACACTGCCACAACTCTCTCCGGAGCCCGTGGGACGTCCGGCTCTGGCTGCTCCCGAACCCCCCAAGGCTCCCAAAGTCAGTGGCTGTGACCTCTCTGGCCCGGCTGTGGGGCGCTCTCTGACGGGTGCTGTGTGGGCGCAGGGCGGAGGCTCTGGGGCAGAAGCCCCCTGGGGCCGGGGCTGTGTCTCCCCCGGGGGAGCCCCTCGGTGCCACCTGGTGCTGGGCCAGAGGCCCGTGGCATGCAGGGCACAGGGGCCAATGCAGCTGCCCCACTTGTGCCCCCCACAGGGCAGCCCCTGATTGTGCCCCGCCTCCCCGTGCCCCACAGGCTCTCGGGGGGAGGGGGGGCGGGACCAGGTTGGCAGTGAGGGCGGAAGTGCTGGCAAAAAAAAAAAATCCCCTCTGCCCGTAGTAAAGATGGCGTCCTGCCCATACCGGAAGTGCCCTCACGCTCAGGCCGGAAGTGGCGGCACAGAGGGCGGAAGTGATCCACACGTGGTTTCCGCGTGGCCGGCGGAGCAGCTGTTGTGCCTCGGGATGGGCAAGGCCGGCAGGCTCCGCTCCGGGGCCGCCCGCAAGCTCCAGCGCTGGCGGAAGGGGCACAGCAGCGACAGCAACCCCGAGAGCCGCCGCCACCGCCTGGCCGCCCGCAGCCGCTTCTTCAGCCGGCCCGCGGGTGAGCGGGGGGAGCCGTGGGGCCGGCGGGGGGGTGAGGATGGAGCGGGGGGGAGCCGGGGGCCTGGGGGGCGGGCGGAGCCGGGGGGCGGGCGGGGGGAGCTGGGGGCTGGGGGCCGTCGGCGAGGGCGGGGGGAGCCGGGGGCCTAGGGGGCGGGCGGAGCCGCGGGGTTGGGGGGGGGAGGATGGAGCTGGGGGCCGAGGGGGGCTGGGGGAGCCGTGGGGGGGGGGGGGGGTGGGGGCGGGGGGGTGTGGGGCCCCGGGGGGGGGGCGGGGGGCGCCGGGGGGCCGGGGGGGGGGGGGGGCCGGGGGGGGGGGGGGGGCGGGGGGGGGGGGCACAAGCCGCCCAGTCGAGCTTCACACCCTGCTGCTCCTGGAGCTGGGCCCCCAGGCTGCCCCCTTCCCCGGGGCTCCTGTGGAGCTGGGGGGTGCAGGCTGGGCCCCCTGGGGCGCTTGTAGGGAGACGCCGGGGCCTGCGGGGGGTGGGGCGGCCCCTGGGCTCTGGCCCAGTGCAGCTCCCTGGGGGATGGGAGTGGGGAAGGGGGATGGGGCAGGGGAAGGGCAGAGGCAGGATGGGGGAGAACCGACCTGCTCGGTGCCCTGGGGCCTGCTGCTGGGGCGGTTGGCAGCTGTCCCGGGTGAGGTTGTGTGGGGAGATCAGGGGCTCTGGCTCAGGGCCCGCCTGTCTGTGCGGAGCGCAGGGGTCCCGATCCTGGCTCTTGGCGCGACTGCGCTGCCGCCCTGGAGAGCCTCGGAGAAGGTGATGGATGCAAAGCCGGTCGCGGGGGTCGCGGCCCCTGGACTCTAAGAATGGCAGGAAACGTGCTTGGGTTATAAACCCCTTGGTGTGGTGAGCGCCTGGGGCAGTGCTGGGAGCCGGACCTGGCACCGACTCCTGTGCTGGCCGAAGGGTAACGCCGGCTGGGATTTGGGTCCGATTTGGAAGCATCACCTCTCAGCTTGGCCAGGGAAATGCTGCTCTGGCACCACACAGTTACCTGCCGCTGCCCGGGCCACAGGTGGGGAGAGCCGCATGCTGCCTTGGCACTGCCGGCATCTCCGCCTCGCACTGGCTAGGAGATGGTGACGGGGCTCCCTGCCCCGACACCGCACAGCCGAGCGTTCCTAAGGCTTTGCCTCTGGGCGGGGAGGAGGCTGGGCTGGATGGACTGGCCTGGGGTGTCTGTACCCCGGTGAGCCGCCTTATAGACCCTCTGCTCCCTCGGTCGCTGCTCTGCCTCCTCGGGGGTTCTGGTTCCACACGCTGGAGATCTCTGACCCTGCCAGCCCGTCAGAGGGACACGCTCTGCAGGCCTGGCCCGGCCCGAAGGTGGGTGTTGGTGCCTGGCAGTGTGAGGATCAGGGCGCTAGCCTGGGGGAGGGAGGGGGGAATTCAGGTGTTCGTCTGGCCGGCCCTGAGCACGTGTCCCCCACAGAGAAGAGTGACCTGACTGTGGATGCCCTGAAGCTGCACAATGAGCTGCAGTCGGGGTCCGTGCGCGTGGAGCAGGCGGGCCAGGGCGCCCAGCTCCGCATGGAGGAGGACGACGACGGAGCCGCTGTCACCGAGAAGTCCTCGCGCACCTTCCTGAGCGGCCTGAGCGACTGCACCAACCTCACCTTCAGCAAAGTGCAGCGGTTCTGGGAGTCCAGCTCCGCCGCGCACAGAGAGGTGGGTGGGGCGCTCAGCTTGGGAGCGGGGGAGACTCTGGCCTTTGCCTCGGGGGACGGGGGGTGCTCTGGGGCCTTCCTGAGCACGTTGCCCCTGCCCTGGCCCGGATGCTGCGGATGGAGAGGGGACGGCGTGTTCTGGGGCCAGGCTGTTGCCCCTGCCCTGGCCCGGATGCCGTGGAGGGGGCAGGGCGGCGTGTTCTGGGGCCAGGCTGTTGCCCCTGTCCTGGATGCCGTGGAGGGGACGGGGCGGCGTGTTCTGGGGCCAGGCCCACGTCCTGTGGTGCTCACCCGTCCCCTCCTGCGCGCTCTCCGCAGATCTGCGCGGTGCTGGCAGCGGTGACGGAGGTGATCCGCTCGCAGGGCGGCTCGGAGAGCGAGACCGAGTACTTCGCTGCGCTGGTGAGTGGCCCTGTGCTGGGGGGCTCCGGGAGGGACCGTGACCTTCCCTCTGCACTGGGCTGTCCCGGGGTAGCTGGACCAGGGGCTGCGGGGGTGTCGGTGAAGGGCCCAGGGGACTGGGGCAGCAGAGCTCTGGCTAGGAGTGCCAGGAGCTGGCATCCCAGCTATGCTCAGTGGGGCTGAGCCCTGGCTCCCGGGGCAGGAGGGTGGTTCCTTCAGCGAGCCAGAGGTGAAGCCGTCAGGCAGTGTGAGTTCGGGGGACGTGCTGGACTCTGCCGTGCTGTGCCTGGGGGGGTCCGGCCGGGGGTCCCGGGGCTGGGGAGCCGTGAGTGGCTTGGTGCAGCCCCAGAGGCTGGGCTGGTTGCTCTGCTGTCCCTGCCATGGAGCGCTGGCTGGGTCGTGGGCGCTCCCTCACCCGGCCTGGGGAGCTCCCGGCTGGGCCTGGCAGCGGGGTCCCCCGTGCTCACCCCGGCTGTGTTGCCAGATGACGACGCTGGAGGCCGTGGAGTCGCCGGAGTCGCTGGCTGCTGTCGCCTACCTGCTCAACCTGGTGCTGAAGCGGTGAGTCGCCCGCGCCCACGGGTTACTCTCGCTGCCCCGGGGGGGCTGGCAGGGGCCAGGGATGGAAACAGGGTGTAGGGGACAATGCAGGGTGCTGNCCCTCTCTGCCCGCAGGGTGCCAGGGCCCGTGCTGATAAAGAAGTTCTCGGACACCTCCAAAGTGTTGATGGGCATCATGGCCTCGCAGGCCGGCAGTGGCCCCTCCTCCGCCCTGCGGTGGGTGAGTGCCGCCAGCAGGAGTGGGGCAGTGGGGTGCGGCTGGCTCGGACTCCCTGCCCTCAGCGAGGGTGTGAGCAGTGCGGGGCCCATCCCCTTGTGCTGAGCCTGGGGAGGAGGAGGGGGGGGGGGGTGTCTCCCCCAGCATCCTGGGTTCCTGCCGTCCCTGGATGGGTCAGGCTGGCGGGGGTACTCGGTGCGGAGGAGGGGCAGTCTGACTGTCGGGGCGGGGGTCGGGCGTGCGGGGGAAGGGCAGCCTGACCTGCAGGGGGAGGGGGCTGGCTGTTGCTGGCACCGATACCCACGTGTCCCTGTTGGTCTCTCCCTGCAGGTGCTCTCCTGCCTGGCCACGCTGCTGCGGAAGCAGGACCTGGCAGCCTGGAGCTACCCCGTCACGCTGCAGGTTTACCATGGCCTGCTCAGCTTCACGGTCCACGCCAAGCCCAAGGTGAGCCCGTCGGGACCCTGTGGGGTGCCCGCTCCTGCCCCCCAGCTGGGGCCCTCTCTAGCTCTGCCCCACTCTGCAGGGTCTCGCTGGGGCCTCAGCCCTGGGTCTGGAGCTGCCTGGTCTGTGCAGTGCCCTGGGCGTGGGGGTCCCAGCCCTGCCTCCCCGATCCTTGGCAGGAGGCTGCCCGGGGCCCCCCCACTCACCCTGCTCCCATGCTCGGCAGGTGCGGAAGGAAGCCCAGCACGGCGTCTGCTCCATCCTGAAGGGCAGCGAGTTCCTGTTCGGGGACGCGGCCCCCATGCACCACCCGGCTGCGCCGTCCACAGCCCGGTTCTGTGTGCAGGAGATCGAGAAGTCCGGAGGTACGGGGGAGGGGGGGACGGATGGACGTGGGGTGCACAGCTGTGGGGGGTGCATGGGGACCGGAGGGGGTGCATGGGGACTGGAGGGGGCGTGGGGTGCAC
>QXTE01000090.1:274902-303965 GCA_003942145.1 Platysternon megacephalum
GGGGGGGGCCGGGGGGGGGGGGGGGGGGGGGGGGGGGGGGGGGGGGGGGGGGGGGTCTCGTCCCGGGGCCTGTGCTGGATGCGGCGCCGGGCTCAGGGGAAGGTCGCGCCCCGGGCCAGTGCTGGGTGCTCTGTCTCGGCCTGTCCCAGCACCCTTTGCCTGCTCTGTCCCTGTCCCAGCGTGGAGGAGCTCCTGGCCGACTCAGACTCGGAGGAGGAGGAGGGCGAGAGGCGTGGCGGGAGAGAGCAGAGGAAGCAGGCGCGGCAGAAGAGCCAGGCCTGGCTGAAGGAGGGCGAAGGGGACGAGCCCCTCAACTTCCTGGACCCGAATGTGGCCCAGAGGGTGCTGGGTAAGGAGCGGCACACGGGGCCCGGCATTGCCCGTGGCAGGACGTGGCTGTGTCGGGTAGGGGACCTTGGCCGTTGCCCCTGCTGTCTGGGCCCGTCCCCATCCCCATCCCCCCGTGCACGCGGGCTGGGCTTTGGGGGGCTGTGCGTGGTGGGGTTAGCCATGGCCATGCCAGAGCTGGGGGTGAGTTGGGTGACTGGCCGCGTTCCCAGCCAGGGCCCCTCTTGGCTTGAGCCGTGTCTGCCCCGGGCTCGCTAACTCCTCCGTCTCTCGGCTGAACCAGCTACGAAGCCGGGCGGCGGCAGGGCCAGGGGAGCGAGCCATGACTTCAAGGTGTCGGCGGACGGGCGCCTGATTATCCACGAGGGCCCCGAGGACGAGGACGACGAGGGAGCCAAAGGTACCGACCGGGATGGGGAACGCAGGGACCCGGCTCCCCCACACCTTCCGAGGCTCAGCGACCTGCTCCGGGGTCTTCTCCTCCCACCCAATGCTCCACGTCAGGCCGCCCCCTCCCTGCCCCAGTGCCCGCAGCTGGCAAGCTGTGATGGGGTGTGGGCCCTGGGCGTGGGGTCTGGTGTCACCCCTCTGCTGGGCACATTGCAGCCTGGGCAGTGCTGGGACAGCCTCGCACCAGGCAGGGGGGCTCTTGTGAGCTGTGGGGCTGCCTGGCCACACTCACCTGGTGACGTGGGGCAGCCATAGCAGGCAGGTCTCCCCTCCTGGCAAAGGCGCCCTGGGGCCCCCCACACCCCTGCTGGGCACAGCAGCCATACTGCCGGGGTGGCAGGAGGGGAGCCGTGTCGGTCCGTGAGCCACCCTCCGTCTGGCTGGGCCTGGGCAGGAGGCAGGAGGTCCCAGCCCCGGTGCTGGGTGGGTCCGGGCCCTGGCTCCCAGCTCTGACCCGGCTGTTCTTTGCTCCAGGAGTGGATGAGGAGATGGCTGACCTGATGCAGGAAGTGGGGATCCGGAGTGTAAGTACTGGCGCTGAACGCTTGCCCCCAGGGCTGGGGTAGGGCTCGGGCCAGTCACGCCCTGCGGTCCCGGCGGGGGCTTGTTCCAGGGGAGAGGCTGGGACCCGGGGCAGGGGCACGGCCTTGTGGGTAGGGCCTGCTTGGTCTCACCAGCAAAGCAGATCCCCATGGCAGGGATGGGGGGCAGGGGGAACGGGGGGGTTNTTGGTCTCACCAGCAAAGCAGATACTGATGGGAGGTGGGGGGAATGGGGGGTCCCAGCTGCTCCCGGCTCAGCTGCCCTCTCTCTACAGAAGAAGGCTCAGAAGCGCCGGTTCCGGGAGGAGGCGGAGGACGAGGAGCCGGAGGATGGGACTCAGACGCACTACAAAGGTGACCCCAGGCTGCGCGGTGCTGCCTCCAGCGGGCATGGGGGCTGGCTGGCTCCCAGAGGGCGGGGCGTGCCCCAGGCGTCCGCATTGGCTTTTGCCCCCAGCTCCTGCGGCTGGAGCTGGGTCCTGGGTGGGTTCTGGATCCCCTCAGGAGCGCTGGGCTCAGTCACTGACACAGCCTGGCCGCGCCGGGGATCGCCCCCACTTTACCCACGGCCTGGGGCAGAATTCAGGGGTGTGGGATGCCCAGCTCTGTGCTGGTTTCTGCCTCTCGCCCTCCCCTGGGCAGGGAGCATGAACACCCCCCACCCCCCGGATCCCCGGAGCTGCATCTGATGCAGGTTTGCTGCTGTTTTTAGCTGGAGGCTCCGGCATCCACCGGCGGCTGGGCGCAGGGCCGGCGCTTGGGGCAGACTACAAGGCCAAGGTAAGGAGGCCCCGGGCAGGGGGGAGTCACTTTCCATGGGCTCTCGGGGGGCGCAGGGGGTGGAGCGAAGCAGATCCTGGGGGGACTGGGAGGGTGTCGTCTCCCCCGGCTGCAGGGCCCCATGTCCCCATGGAGGGAGCAGATGGCAGGGCAGCGCTGTTGCCTGGCGCCCCCCGTTTGCAGCGTGTGGGGTTGGGGTACGGCTGTGGTGCTGCCCGAGGCCCCGCACATGGCAGGCAGAGTCGCCTGGGGGGCGGTTTCCCAGCCTGGAGCTGCAGCTTGCACGGATGCCAGCGTGTCCCTGGCCATGGGTGCAGGGGGCCCTGCCTGGGGGGCGCCCTGGGGCGCGTTCCCTGGGATTGTCTCGCTGCCCTCGCAGTCTCCTGGCCTGGCTCCCTCCCTGGAGCAGGTCTCGGCACCGCTGGCACAGCCCAGCGGCCGCCCCTGAGCCGAGGTGGGTCTGCAGCCAGACCGGGCCCGGGGTGCGGTGAGAGGGCTGGGGCAGGGCCCGCGCTGGCCTCCCGGCTGCATCGGGGCCATGTCACCTGCTCCCGCTTCGGGGCCCCCTGCCCGGGGCTGTCAGCATGGGGCGGGCTGGTTCCTCATCCCCCCGTGTGCTCCCCAGACAGGCCGAGGTGACGTGAAGAAGAAAGGCCGGCTGGACCCCTACGCCTACATCCCGCTGAACCGAGCCAAGCTCAACCGAAGGTGCGGCTGGGGGGCACCCAGGGGCGCCACGACTCTGCGGTGGGGTGGAACTGGAGCGAAGCCAGGAGTAGATCCCAGTCCCGGGCTCGCTCCAGGCCCCTGTGCTCCATAGCGGCTGCGCATGGCAGGGCAGATGGGAGTTCCCGCCAGCGCCCCCTGCTGGGACAGGCCGGGGCTGGAGTCACCGAGAGCTCCCCCCCCACAGCCAGTGCCCTGCCCCCCTCCCCACAGCGCCCCCTGCTGGGACAGGCCAGGAGCTCCCCCACAGCCAGTGCCCTGCCCCCCTCCCCACAGCGCCCCCTGCTGGGACAGGCCGGGAGCTCCCCCACAGCCAGCTCCTGCCCCCCACCCCACAGTGCCCCCTGCTGGGACAGGCCAGGAGCTCCCCCACAGCCAGCTCCTGCCCCGCTCCCCACAGTGCCCCCTGCTGGGACNAGGGCAGATGGGAGTTCCCGCCAGCGCCCCCTGCTGGGACAGGCCGGGGCTGGAGTCACCGGGAGCTCCCCCACAGCCAGCTCCTGCCCCCCACCCCACAGCGCCCCCTGCTGGGACAGGCCGGGGCTGGAGTCACCGGGAGCTCCCCCCACAGCACCCCCTGCTGGGACAGGCCAGGATCTCCCCCACAGCCAGTGCCCTGCCCCCCTCCCCACAGCAGAACTCTTGGGGACAGGCCGGGGCTGGAGTCACCGGGAGCTCCCCCACAGCCAGCTCCTCCCCCCCCCCCCCCAGTGCCCCCTGCCCGCCCCGGCCCGGAGCCCCCCCACAGCCAGCTCCTGCCCCCCACCCCACAGCGCCCCCTGCTGGGAGAGGCCGGGAGCTCCCCAGCCCGGTGGCTCGCTGTGAAGCTGACTTCGGGCAGGGCCCGCTCTCACCTCTGCTCCTTCCCCTCGCCAGGAAGAAGGCGAAGATGCAGGGACAGTTCAAGGGGCTGATGAAGGGGGCCCAGCAGGGTGCTCAGACCGGCCGCAAGCACCGCCCAAAGGAGCGTCGCGTGTGAGGCTTTGAACGCCCCTTCCCCCCACGCCCCCTGCCAGCCTCGAAGACCCTCCCAGGCCGGACGCTGTTCCCTGCCCGCCCAGAGCCCCGTCTGCCCTTCCTGGGGCTGGTGGTTCTGGGGCAGGGCAGGGGCTCAGCGTGGCCCTGGCAGGAGGAGATGGACATTGGCTGTGCGAGGTTCGTGGGGCGCCACCAGTGCCCCCCTTGTTCCGGACACTGGTGGGCTCGCAGCGGCAGCTGGGCCCTCCGTTTTGGGGAGGAGGCGGCTGCCTTGGCACGGAGCCAGGCTGGGGCGCTGGGCGAGCCAGTGACTGGCTGCACTGGACCAGCGTGGTGAGAAATAAACACGGTGCCCACCTCACGCTGCTCCCTCGCCATTCGTCCCGCCAGCAGGGCCCTGCCGTGCAGGGACAGTGCCTGGGGCGGGGCCACTCCCCGCAGTCTGCCCATTAACCCGCCCCCTGTGGCTGGTTCCAGCCTCCTGCTGCCCCCCGTCCCATGCTGTGCTCAGACCCATGGTGGGTTCGTCTGGTGCCCTGCGCCCCCGGGGCCTGGGAACGGGAGGTTTTACCCCGGCCCAGAGTGACCTGCCCTGGCACTCTGGGGCGTGGCTGGGCAGAGAGCAGCCCTGGGGAGGCCGGGGGCACTATACTCACTCCGTTCCCGCTCATGGGGCTGAGAGCCTGGCTGCCGGCCAGTCCCCACCTCCCGGCCTGTCCCAGCTGGCGCATGGCGTGTCCCATCCCTGTGCCCGGCTGCAGGGGCTGATGGTGACTGTGCTGGTGCCAGCGTTCGCCTCGCAGCAGAGCCAGGGTCTGGTCCGCGCCCTGCCGGGCTGGACTCAGCTGCTTCGAGCCGGCGCATTGACCCCCGACCCGTTACTGCCCCAGCCGCTCCAGGCTCAGGCTGCTCCGAGGCCCGTGTGGTTTAGCACCTCGCCCTCTGGAGCGCAGCCAGGGCCTCGCCGGGGAGCCGCGCCGGCCAGTGCACCAGGGACCAGAGCGGGTCTGGGTCAACTAGGCCGCTCGATGCGTCTGCGTCACACGGCTCAGGCGCCCCGCGGCAGCCTCCGCTGTGCCAAAGCAAGAGAACCAACAGGTCCCCCGTCCCAATCCGGCACCCAGCCTTGGGCCCGCACCAGCCTGAACCGCGGTGGGCACAGGCAGGGGACCGAGGGGCCCCCCCGGGCTGAGGCCCGTGACCGGGACGTAAGTAGGGCAGGCGGCCAGCTGATCCCAGCGCGGGGCCTGCACCTCATGCTGCCTGCAGAGGGAGGCAAAAGCCCCCCCAAGGTTGCTGCCGGTCTCGTGGGGGGAGATTCCTAAGGTGACCAGTTAGCCCCTGTGCAGGGGAGTAAGGCCCATGGGCCGTGCCCCATAGGAGGGATTCTCTGGGGAGCCTCAGAGCCGTGGCCTGGGCCCAGCTCTCGCCAGCTCTGCTGCTTCAGGGGAAGGAGGAACAACAAAATCCAGACAGGCCCCAGCTTATTGTGCAATGGGCCTTTCCCTCCTTGGCCAGCGCGGAGCCCCCGGCATGTCTTCTGTGCCCAGCAAACGTGCTGTGGTGGAGCCTCGGGGGGCACTAAGGCCCCGTGTTTCCAACTGCGCCCCCAGGCCAGGCCGGCTCCAGCCACACTGCTGCTCTGACAGCATCTAAACCTGAACGCAGTGAGCACCCCCAGCGGGTTCACATTACCCAATTCCTGTACAACCCCCTGCTGCCCCTTTATCTGTTCCCCTGGGCTAGGGTGCTGCTGTGTCTCCTGGCCTGGGCGTTGGGCAGGGCCCGCTCTCAGATCGCCACCATGGCTGAGACTGGGCCCCCCTAGCCCGGTGTCCCGTCCTGAGCCAGTGCCAGCGGCTGCAGGATGTCCCCATGGGTCAGGTTGGCTCAAGCCCCGAAGCAGCAGAGGCTGTCGCCCACCTAACCCTGACTACGTCCCCTCGTAATTCGGGCTCTGCTTGGTAGAGAGAAATGTCCGGTGCTGCTGGGGGTGTGAACGGGGCAATGGTCTGCATTTGCCGGGGGGGAAGCTGAAATCGAACAAACCAGCCGTGCCCAGTTGGGAAGTGTTGTGCTGGGATGGAATCGACTCGGGTTACCCTGAGGCCAGGGAGCTTTGGCGTCCTCCATTTTACCTTGGGCAGCACGTCTCCCATCAGGACACTTGGTTATTAACCAATCAGCAGGTTATTAACTCGGCCTGGGCGACGGGGTCCCCAGCCAGGGCTTGGGGTGTGACCCAAGCACACCCGACAGGCCGGGTCTCGGGGCTCAGCCGGGAGGGGCAGTGCAAATCCCTACGATGTCTCATGCCATTTGCATAGGATCACTCAAGCACCAGTTCTCTAGCACCTAGTGCATTCCCCACGCCCCGGGCTTTCCCCAAGAGCAAGGACGTGCACGGCCTGCCGGCGCCAGGCCCTGCTGTGCGAATGGCTTGGTCTGAAAGGGGCCCGTTTGCAAGCTCAAAAGCCGCTGTTTAAAGTTGTTTTAACTCTCCCAGGCCAGTTTGCTGGGGCCGGGGAATGTGGAAATATGAGTGAGTTCGAATCCAAACCATGGGCGAGGATGCAGGGGCGGGGGGTTCAGCAAGTCCTGGGGGCCCACGCTGTGGCCTCAGGTGTGTATACCCTGTCCATACCCTGCTGGAGGCAGCCACCCTCTGATTTCTATTGGGGTCTTTCCAGCGGGCTCGTAGCTTTCAGCTCTGGGTTCTGCACTGCTTCCGGCAGCGGCCAGGAGAGGGCCCCGATGTGTGACGCTTTTCAGGGAGACGTGGGGGGTGAGGAATAGCTTTTACGGGCCCAGCTTCTGGTGGAGAGAGACAGGCGCTTCCCAGTGTGCACAGAGCTCCGGGCTCTGGGGAAACAGAAGCTTGGCCTGTCTCACCCCCAGAATTGGGTCCAATCGAAGGTATTTCTTCCCCCACCGTGTCGCTAACATCCCGGGAGCCAGCGCTGCAAACACTTTTCCTGCTCCTTTTACTCAGCGGAGTTGTTTGATTCCTTTCCTGGGTTGTGTTTAGCCTTGGCCAACTTTGAGCTTATCATTTTGACAGACAATAGGAACGTTTCTTTTTAAGCATTTTTTTCGGTTGGAATCAGTTTGTATGTTCTCGGGGCGTGGTGGAATTTTGGGGTTTGACTTCTTGTTTTTATTTTTTGAATTTCCCCACTGCGGGGGGGGGGGGGGNGGGGGGGGGGGGCAGGGGGAGGTGAGGGGGGACAGACAATTATTTAGTGGTTAGGGTGACCAGATGTCCCGATTTTTGGGTCTTTTTCTTATATAGGCTCCTATTACCTCCCACCCCCTGTCCCGATTTTTCACATTTGCTGTCTGGTCACCCTATTAGTGGTGCCTGATCTCGGCAGGTGCAGGGCAGGCAGAGACCCTGGGTAGGGCAGCGAGGAGGAGCCCCCCATCATAGAATCATAGAATCTCAGGGTTGGAAGGGACCTCAGGAGGTCATCTAGTCCAACCCCCTGCTCAAAGCAGGACCAAACCCAACTAAATCAGCCCAGCCAGGGCTTTGTCAAGCCTGACCTTAAAAACCTCTAAGGAAGGAGATTCCACTACCTCCCTAGGTAACCCATTCCAGTTCTTCACCACCCTACTAGTGAAAAAGTTTTTCCTAATGTCCAACCTAAACCTCCCCCTCTGCAACTTGAGACCATTACTCCTTGTTCTGTCATCTTCTATCACTGAGAACAGTCTAGATCCATCCTCTTTGGAACCCCCTTTCAGGTAGTTGAAAGCAGCTATCAAATCGCCCCTCATTCTTCTCTTCTGCAGACTAAACAATCCCAGTTCCCTCAGCCTCTCCTCGTAAGTCATGTGCTCCAGCCCCCTAATCATTTTTGTTGCCCTCCGCTGGACTCTCTCCAATTTATCCACATCCTTCTTGTAGTGTGGGGCCCAAAACTGGACACAGTACTCCAAATGAGGCCTCACCAGTGCTGAGTAGAGGGGAATGATCACATCCCTCGATCTGCTGGAAATGCCCCTACTTATACAACCCAAAATGCCATTAGCCTTCTTGGCAACAAGGGCACACTGTTGACTCATATTCAGCTTTTCGTCCACCGTAACCCCTAGGTCCTTTTCTGCAGAACTGCTGCCCAGCCATTCGGTCCCTAGTCTATAGCAGTGCATGGGATTCTTTCGTCCTAAATGCAGGACTCTGCACTTGTCCTTGTTGAACCTCATCATATTTCTTTTGGCCCAATCCTCTAATTTGTCTAGGTCCCTCTGTATCCTATCCCTACCCTCCAGCGTATCAACCACTCCTCCCAGTTTAGTGTCATCTGCAAACTTGCTAAGGGTGCAGTCCACACCATCTTCCAGATCGTTAATGAAGATATTGAATAAAACCGGCCCCAGCACCNGGGGGGGGGGGGCAGGGGGAGGTGAGGGGGGACAGACAATTATTTAGTGGTTAGGGTGACCAGATGTCCCGATTTTTGGGTCTTTTTCTTATATAGGCTCCTATTACCTCCCACCCCCTGTCCCGATTTTTCACATTTGCTGTCTGGTCACCCTATTAGTGGTGCCTGATCTCGGCAGGTGCAGGGCAGGCAGAGACCCCGGGTAGGGCAGCGAGGAGGAGCCCCCCATCCTGTTGCTACAGCCCGGGGGCCATGCAGGGACCCTCCTGCACCCGCATGGATCTTTTTTTCCTCGATTTCCATGTGTCAGGTGAAATCAACCTTTACCAACAACTAATGGTATCAGTCCAAGCCTGGCTGGATTTCAGGATCAGCCCAGACTATTGACTGGTCTCCTCTTTCTAAAGCAATGTCTTCACCAGTTCCCAGCTATCCCCTGGTGTGACGAAGTGGGACTGTTCTTAATGTTTCCTCTGAATACTGTGTGGGTGCCTCAGTTTCCCCTATGCAGTTCTTAAGTATCTAGGTGGGGGGATAAGGGTGTATGGTTGGTGCAGAGCGAAGGGCCAGTGCACATAAATGCCTGACACTTTGTCCCCTGGCAACTGATGGCCTGGGCCCCTCCTCTGCAAAGGTGTCAACTAAAGGTGTTGGAGACAGAGGTCAGGTGGCCTCCTGGCCCGGGAAAGGGACAAAGCCCAGAGGAGGAGGGGCTGGAGGGGGTTTTCAGTTTGGAGCTGCCTGGGGAAACGGAGGGGTGCCCGGACGGGGCTCTGGCCCCCCTGGGGCCCCAAGATGGACCTAACCGAGGGGGTCCTGTTCTCAGTACCTGCAAGCTCTGTTTTAGACCATGTTCCTGTCATCTAATAAACCTCTGTGTCCCTGGCTGGCTGAGAGTCACGTCTGACTGCGAAGTGGGGGTGCAGGACCTCTGGCTTTCCCAGGACCCCGCCTGGGCGGACTCGCTGTGGGAAGCACACGGAGGGGCATATGCTGAATGCTCCCAGGAGAGACCCAGGAGGTGAAGCCGTGTGAGCTCCTTGCCCTGCAGACAGTCTGCTCCGAGGGAGAGGAGGCTCCCCAAAGTCCTGACTGGCTTTGTGGGGAGCAGTTCCAGAGCATCGCCCGGGGACTCCGTGACAGCTGGTTAGCACTTCTCTCCCAGCAGCCCCTGTTCCTGCTTGTGCTGGGCAGTTCCTAATGCTCGTGGAGTGCAGCCGTCACAAAGGCAAATCCCTGCTGGGTCCTCGGAATCTAGTGGGCAGGAGCCGTATGTTCTTTGATTATATCCAGTACTTCTCATTTCTCTCCTCCAGGGTTTACCCTGGGCTGGGAGATGTTGGTGGAACAAGCCATACAGAGAGGTGGCTAGTTGGACAGCACACAGATGTATAGTTTCTAAGTTGGGTGAAAGACATAGATTGGACTTGAGCTGTGGAAATTCCAGCCTGTTTGGGTCACACAACAAGCTGCTCTTAGCTAAACTTATTTTTTCTATTCTCAGTTCTGGCCCTTGGTTAACCTAGAGGAGACACTGGAGCCCTGGCACCGGACTAGAGCTGTCATTCTGGTCTCTCGCCCAGCAGGCGTCCTCTTTAGTTAGAGAGAGGTGGGCGTCTTAGCCACACGGAAATTGAGCAGCTTTGGGCTGGAAGGACGAAGAAGAGTTGGAAGGTTCCTTACTGAGCATCTGAGCTTTCCTGGGAATTTGTATTTTAACTTTAGCTTAATTAACGCTCCCTATCCAGGATTCTCATTATCTCTAGCTCTGCGAGGCAGCCAGCGGGTGAGTGGTGCAATCCCGCTTGCCACAGGCAGAGGGAGAACTGTAGATGTTAGCTCATGTTCGAGGCACATTTGACACTTATGCTTCTGACACGTGAACTCTGGGCCTCTGACATCTTGTGACTGAGGTCCACAGACTCGTGACAGTATTTCCTTTTATCGGTGCTGGATTTCCACCTTTCAGCATCACGGAGTGGCCCTTGGGCTTGTGTGAGGAGCTGGGAGTACAGAAGCGTCCGATCTACTTCTTTCCTAGCTATTGTTTTGTGTCCCTCTGTTGCGTCTGCTCGTTTGCTGTCTCCTCTCCCCTAAGGGAACCGCTCCACTCTGCTCAGTCTCTCCATTGAGAGTTTTTTCCAGACCCTTGATCATTCTTCTCACCCTTCTCTGAACCCTTCTCGTCCTGCGCTCTCCTGGTGAGCTGGGGGCATTCCTGCGTCCAGCATACGGAATAGGCCGTACCATTGATGCATAGAATGGCATCAGGAAATGGTGCAACCCAGCATCTTGTTGGCATTTTTCCCAGCAGCTGCCCGCTGAGCTGTGGGTTCGGGGAGCTCTCTGCACACTGTCCTCTGCCCGTTACCTGTCCTGCGCCCAGGGGGTGTAGGGAGTTCAGATTGTTCTCGCCCACATGCAAGTCCTGGCTGCCTTTGTTCTGCTGCCGCGGGGCAGGCGCCAGGAGCTTTCCAGCCCCGCTTTATCTCTGGATTTATGCAGCGCTCGTGCCACCATGTCCCCTCCGGCAGGAGCCAGGGGACCGGTTCTGTTCCCGCTGCAGGCGTGTCCAAGACAGTCTGAACACCACCGTTGTGACGGGGACGTCTGAGGTGTTGAGCTCCTGGGGGCCAGCAGGGCATTTCCTAGGGATGGAGGCATAGTCTGGGCCCCAGGGACTCTCCCAACAGCTCCTCTCTGCCCCATTACTTCCCTCCAGCCACCTTGGCCTCTGGCTCAGGCGCACTCCCTCCACAGCCCGGTTGGAGACAGGCTCCTGGGTGGTCAGGGTAGAGGAGACCCATTAGCGTTAACTCCCTGTCTCCCAAGGCCTCAGCAGACCCGTTCCCAAGCTGCAGTGTCTCGCCCCGTCTGGCTGTACGTGGCCCGAGCAGGGGGTGTCCAGTCTGTCCCTGGGGAGAGGCTTCTGCCATCAGCTCCTGCCTGGACAGCTGGACACCGACTCCCTCCTGGCCAGGGCCCCGCAGTGCCCCTCTGCCACTGGCCCGGATCAGCAGCAGCGGAGCTTGTCTGGTCTCACCCTAAGCAGGGATGGGCCTGGTGCACCTGGATGGGCAAACGCTGGTGCTGCAGGAAGCGAGGGGGGTGACTGGACTGTGGTTGGTTTCTGTCCCACAGAGCTGATGGGCTGGTGGGAACGGGGGGAGCTGCAGGCGATGCTGCCTCTCAGCTAAGTTGCAACGTTTCCACCTATGATCACTGAGACCCCCAGGGCTCGTTCTGTCAGCAGAGGGGCGTTCACCCCAATGTCCTTGTCGATGGCTGGGCACATAGTGACGTTCTGCCTCCAACAGCCCCTGCTACTCGGATGTGGGATTAGTCTTTGCTTTCTGAGCTAAACCGTAGTGTTGCTGTGTGCTGTTGAAAGAGCTGCTGTGTCTCCCCCCAGAAGCAGCTGCATCGTGGCGGTGGGGAGACGGTCACTTGTATCATTTCTGACCTGCTCAGTGCTCTGAGGCTGGGGAAATGTGCTGTATAAATCGTCACCCCCAGCCCTGGCTCTGCAGTGGACACCCAGGGCTGGGTTGGGGCAGGTGGCTCCGTCCGGCTCTGCCACTGCTCGCTCTGTGTGGAACCCGCTTGGCACAGTCTCCCCCAGCACCGTGATGGGCTGTAATCCCTGCCAGGGGCAGCCTTGGGCTGCGGGACCCCAGCTCACCAGCATCCCATCGACTCCCCCTTCGTGTGCCCGCGTCCTCGCTGCCGTGACGGGCCTGGTGCAAAGCCCAGGGAGGCCAATGGGCGATGTTCAGACCCTGGGTGACGTCTGTGAGCAGCAGGCAGTGAGCTCAGCCGGGCACTGTATTCTCCTCTCCTCAGGCTGCAGCACGACCTGCTGCACCGGCAAATGGCTCCGTTTGCACCTGCTGGTGCCTCCGGCTGCCTGTTTACAGAGTCCTGCCGCCCTGCCCAGGCAGTGTGAAATGCTCCAGCCTCCTCCACTCTTCTCACTGTCACTGGCCTATTGAACCAGCTCGGCAGCCCCACCTTAGCCCAGCCTTAGCCCTCCTCGGCTGCCTTGCCCATCGGGGAGAGCCCCAGTCCCATGCTCAGGCGCTGGGGTGACCTGCAACAAGCCAGCACCGCTCTGGGGATGTCATTCTCCCATCCCCGTGGTGAGTGACAGCCGGACCCTGCGCCCCAAGTGCCCGGAAGGGATGGAAACGGCTCTTGGGGAGTCTGTCCCCGTTAGAGGCAGTGATGCTCAGGTGCCGATATTCAGGAGCCACAGGAATATCCTGATCGCCGTCACCAGCATTATGAGGCACAAACGTGGCAGCGGGATGAGAGATTGTTACTTCTCTGGGCAGCGGGACACAGGCCTAGGCGGAGTCGGCCAGCGCAAGCCTCCGATCCGGGCTCGGTGAACCGGTGAGGGGAGAGGAGGTTGTCGGCGAGGTGATCATTAGCAGGGGGTGGGAATGCTGGGCCTGTCTGCTAGCTGACTCCACCGATTCAGGTAACCTAGTGCATCCTCTCTACACGCACCACAGACGTCACTTGAAAGTTTATTACGTCTACTTTACGAGGAGGGATGTGGAGCTGTCAAGTGGTGTCGTTACCATAGAAACGGGGATCAACAATGACTCATCAAGGTGTTGAAATTACCACTTTGAAATGTTTCCCTTTGTTTCTGTTACTTTTAATGACTCTGTCTTATGACGAGACACACAACTGGATTTCTTTGTGACCTCAAAGCATCACAGCAACAGTCAAGCGTAAAACAAACTCTACTGGTGTGTCGAGGGATCGTCGAAATGTGATAGCGCTGGTGACATTTCTAGTCCACATCGTTATCGGCATCTTGTTCATCATTCCGATCTCTGCCGAGAGCGCGGGGGGTCCCCCAGCTTCAGCCGCTGCACCCTGCACGAGCGCCTCTGATTGGCCAGGGAGAGTAAGTGACACTTCTTTCCCTTGCCTCAGTGGTAGCCCAGCCTCATGGGAAACGTTGCAGGCTGCTCTTGACATGACTCTCTAGCCATTGAACTGAAGCCATTCTTGCCGTCCGTGAGCGCTAGCATCTCCTTCCTGGATGAGCTTGACACCAGCAGGACATGGGACAATTCCATTTGGAATGAACACACTGGGATGCGGTGTCTCCCCCACACAGGTGTAAAAGGGGTTAATCCAGGGTGGGAGCAGTGGAGGTGAGTCCTCCAAGCAGCCTAGAGAGGCTGTGTTGGGTGCAGCCTATCAGGGAAGGGCTGCAGGGAGCAACCAATCAGGGCCCAGCGGACTCACATAAAAGAAGCTGCTGAGCCAGAGGTGTCTCTAGCAGGCTGAGAGTCCTGTGGCACCATGGACAGAGCAGCTGCCGGCAGGGACCGGGGGAGCGAGAGGGAGCTCCTGGCTGGCTGCTCGGGCTGGCAGGCTGAGGCCCTGAGGTGAGGGTGAAGAAGGTGCTGGGTCTGCAGGGAAGTGGCCCAGGGAAACATACTGAGCAATTGGAAGGGACACAGCATGTGGCTGTCATGTACAGGGTCCCTGGGCTGGGACCCGGAGTAGTGGACGGGCCTGGGTGTCTCCCTCAACTTGTCACTGGGGAAGTGGCTGGACAGCTGGACTGCAGTACTATTCCCCGGAAGGCGGGAGCACAGATGGTGACACGGTCAGAGGGCTGAGTTGCAAAGAGGGTGCGAGAGGGACTGCAGGTAGATGCAGTGACCGTGTGCAAGCCGTGGACGGGGGCGCCCGTCTGGCGGTGAGCAACACGCCCTGTGACACACACCTCCCTGGAGTCTGTCCACTGCAGTTTTTGCAGCCCGGCTGATGAACTATCTCAGCTCATCATAACTGATGCAGACCCATGGACGCGCAGTCTGTCAATTAAACTGCGAGGCCCAAACTCATGGGGTGGCTGAGCAGCAAGACACGTGTGTAGTGGTGTGATTGTCTTGGCACTGTTAATGGGAGGTGCCCCGCACTTGAGAGACACCTTCTCTGAATGTCTCGCTCATTGCTGGCTGAATTATGTGCTCCTTTATCTACCAACCAAAGGACCGACTCCTGCACCAGCTGGAGAAAAAAGTAGCTGCCCTCTGTAAACTACAAATACCTGCTTTGGATAACATGCAGAGGCTTCATTTTGGCTCTTTCAGCCCGAAGGATTGAAGCGGGGTTATACAAACCACTTGGTCATTTGAAAGCAGCTCCTCCGGCTCCCTCGCCAGAACATCCACCAAACACTTGGATGACTTACGTGCCTGGTTCAGTTTGCTAGCAGCTTGGATAGGATCAGCCTAGAGCAATGGTAGACTTGCCTTGTCCATGCTGTGCATGGAACGAAATTGCAGAACCACCGCGTTTTTCGAATCTTGCCTGGAATAGCTTCGCTGTGTGCATCTGAGGGCAGTGCAGGGCTTTAGGTCTGTGGAGCCCCTTGGACAGGAGAAGAGCCTTCGTGGTGTTGTACATAAGATCATTGCCTAGCTCTTCAATCAGCTGACAAAATGCAGTGTCATAAGGTGACTATTGTACTATAACTAGCTGGTTTTGCTTTGATTATTTGTACTTAAGTGGGAAGAAAGGCAGATGAGTGATAAACTGCGTCCTTAGTAATCAAGTCTTCACAGATCTTCTGTGCAACGTATCGTCATCTCTTCTGAGTGCTGCCTTCTTTCGATTGGTGCTGTCTCGATGGTTTCTATTTTAGGAAGGTTTTTCTCAAGCAAACAATGCAACCATCCCAGGCTCTGGAGGACGGGCTTGCTGTGGTAGCTAGAGAAGCAGATAAACACAATCTCTGATCCAGTGCCTGTTTTCTTTCCTGGGTTCAAGACAACTCTGACATGCACCAACTTTGACTTGTGTGTGTATTTCTGAACGCAGCTCTCGTGCGGGAGCATTGATGGCAAATCCTCTAACCTAGACAACTCATCCAATAGCCATCGGTACAATTCATCTCTCCTGCCTTCTGCTGCCAGCAGCACTGAATTCTGTCCAGCACTGGTGGCGTTTGGCAGTTTGGCATTCTTTGGATTTTCTTGACAAAGAATACATTTTTCAAAGTTTGTGGAGAGTCTTTCTTTTTGCTGTAAGCTCTAAGGAGCTTGTATCCTCCATGTCTTCATAGACCGTAACTTCCCTGCGGGGTGGAGTTCCCAAAGTATGTTGCTAATNGATGTGCTCTTTGAATACTGAGGGGGAGTATTGACCTGGGAAGGGGGCAGGGGAGTTTTGCTGGAACTGTCTGCATTGGGGAAGGGAGGATACCTGAGCATGTAACATGAGAACCCAGGAGGGGGGTTGGAGGCCAGGTAACACCTCTGACTGGGAATCTGGACAAAGCACACACAGGCTCGGGGAGGAGCCGGGGGGGAAGGCGAGAAAGGAGACGCCTGGAGGGAGTTTCAGTTTTTGGAGCTGGCTGGAAAATGGAGAGGGGAGCCCCGACAGGGCTTGGGCTTCCCAACGGGGCTGTGGCCTCCCTGGGGCCCCCAGATGGACCTAACTAAAGGGGATCCTGTTGTCTGTACCGGCAAGACCTGTCTGGGACTGTGTTCCTGTCGTCTAAATAAACCACCTGTTTTACTGGCTGGCTGAGAGTCATGGTGAATCACAGGAAACCAGGGGTGCAGGCCCTGGTCTCCCCCACACTCCGTGACAGTTGTTATTTGCCATTTTTGCCACATGCTAAACAGCTTCAGCATTTCTGGAAAACAAAACAAACTTGCCCATGCAATCCCAATCCAAATCTTGTAATACGTCGCTGTGGGGTAGCTATGACTAATAAACACCACAAGAGGGGGTTGAAGTTAACTTAAACAGTGAAAACTGCCGTCAGAGTCATGTTGCAGGGAGTTTCTGGAACTCTACAAAACTGACACTTTCTCATTGGGGTACCAGTGTTTCCCCTCGGCAACGGACTTACGGCACCAGTTGGCAGCTCCACATCATACCTCAACGAAAGGCCCGGCAAATAAGCTTCCGAATGATGTGGGGTAGGTACATTAAACTCCGGGAGCATTACCCTCTGAGGGGTGTGGCATTTCATCCCTTTCCGGGTGCTCTCTCCTCCTGGAGTCAGTGCCTCTGGTTCCCAATGATGCTAATAGGACGATGGATAATTAAAAATAAATTCAAGGAAGGACTAACAGTGGTAGGTGCTAATTGGCCACGAGCCAGCTGTTTGTGTCAGAGGTTCCTGAGTGGGCGGTGTCCCACAGACCCTGCCCTGCGGGGAGAGTGCCGGCGTTCTGGAAAGCAGTAGTTGGAATTAAAAATGGGCATGAATTTATACACGAGGGGCAGGAGATGGACACAAGGCTCGAGTGCTGATACGGACCGGCAGCTTGGCCTTCAGGGACCCAACCGATGCCTGGTGGGATGGTTCTCCTAGGGGGAACATCACCGCTGAAGGGCATGATCTATAGGAGAGAGGTCACCATGTTTCAGACAGCCTGATGCAGCCAGGGAGGGGGAACTGGGATGGCAGTGAAATGAGCGTACAACTAGAAAAATTAGCTTACAAACACAAAATACTTGTGCTGGACGGTTGCAATGTGACCCCTATTTCTTAAAGTCAAAACGCACAAGAACCCCAAAACAGAGAGAAACAAAACAGGCTGCTCCCTACAAACAGAGAGGCACAGCTCACCCCCTCCTCCCTGCTTTGAACTGGCTCTTTCCAGACTGATTCCAATCGAATGCTTTGCTACAGAGAGTGCAGGCCTGCAAGCAGGATCTGGAAAGGTTGGGGTGGGGGAACCCAGCTCTTAAAGCAACAGCTTGAATTCTGGCACAGTCCTCAGTCCACCACAAAGAGGAATGGGAATTAAAGAAGATACTGCAGCCAGAGCCATGGGAACACCCTGAACCAGTTCCTGGGGACATGGGAACTCCCCAGCTACCTGCTGGAACACACAGTGCTGTCCAGGGTGGCTCTATTCCCTTTGCCCAGGGTGGCGAGGGCAAACCCCATGGTGCAGGCTTTCTAACCGCCCTGGAGGAAGCAGCCCCTCGAGTGTGTTTCCCTGCCGGTGGCTGGGTGGGAACAGAATCTTTGCTCAGACAGGGCTGCGTCCATTACTGCAACTGGCGTCTCCAAATCAATGCCACTGAAAATAGCCTGGCAAACATCCCCTGTGCCTGGGAATGACGGCAGCACTGGGACCTGGACGAGATGAAAGGGGAAGGCCTGAGCCACCCTCACCCACCTCCAGCCTCTGCCCCTTCCTTGCCCTGCTCCAGCTCCGACTCAGGCATTTTCTGTAGCAGTTGCTGGGACAGATATTGCAACTGCATGCGGCATCACGTGTTATTTTGTGTTTAAAACAGGGAAACCTCAGAAAGCCATTACACTGAGATGGGCCAGACCGTGGGAGCTGTAGAATGGCCCTAGCCTGTTGCATCAGCCCAGGGGACATGGATTTGTGTGTTCCTGGCTGTAGTGAGGCGAAGTCACTTCCCTCCAAACTGGAGAGTGAGGGACCACTACGCTCCCCCTGGGGCAGAGCTAAATCCACCTTCCACACCGGGGCGGGACAGGAAGTATAAAAGGAGAGCGCTGGAGCTCAGTTGGGGCTGGAGCACTGGAGGGAGCAGACGTCTCTTCAAGGGAGCTGGGATCTCAATAGGATCCTGGACTTGCCCCCGAGTGGAGCTGTGCCCTGCAGCTGAAGGAGACAGACGAGAGCCCCGAGGAGCCGCCGGGACCGCCGTCGGCCGAGAGCCCCGAGGAGCCGCCGGGACCGCCGTCGGCCGAGAGCCCCGAGGAGACGACGACTTTTGGATACAGAGCCCTACACCCAGACAGTGGTAGGAAGTAGTCCTGAAGAATAGACTTTAGTCTGGTTTTCCTGCCGGAGAGTGAGTCAGCGTGTTTTGGCAGGGTCCCCGCTGACCCAATGGCAGGATTCCCCTCCACTGTTAGGGCCCAGGGCTGGGACCCAGTGGAGTAGAGCGGGCCCGGGTCCCCCTGCCACTGATGACCCCACCTCTGGGGTGGCAGCCGACCCCCCGAAGGCCTGGGCTGTGTTGGTTACTCAAGCCGGAAGGCTGGGGAGCCATAGACTTAATTGCTGTCTGCCCTAGCCAGGTAACGGTGGGCTCAGGACTGTGTGTGGCTGTGCCCTACTCAGAGGGCCTGAGCTTCCCCATAGCCCACTAATCGCTACCTGCCTGTAGTGAGGCGGAGCGGCCTCCCCCCACTCGAGCGTGAGGCAGCACTGCGCTGGTGTACTGGGGTCTCTGGGGTCTCTGGAGCTGAGCAATGGCCGTTCCCCAACACCGGTTCTACAAAAAACGGCCTTTGGACGGTTCGGGCTGAGGCGAGGGCTCTGGGCCGTGGTTACCTGTTCTGTCACAGGAGGCCGGACAGCAAGGCCCAAAGAAAGGGCTGAACTGTCCCATGCGGGTTCTGGTTCTTGACCTCAAACGGGACCTGAGCTGGTAACCAAGTGAGCAAACCCAGCCGAGGGGCTGGACCATCCGACACCCCTGAGCCCTGGGCTGACGGCTTTGCGTGATTCTCTTTTCAGTCTGTTTTCGCTGTGCAGCTTTTTCCCGAAGAAGACGGGGGGTTGCTTTGTGACAGCTGGCTGGAGACGGGTGTACCCTGCTCCAGCCCCTGCAGGACGGTTAACCACAGGCGCCGGACCCTGTCAGACCTGCTGGGAAATCACAGGGAGGTGCAGAGGGACTGAAACCCAACCCCTGGTGTGGCGGGCGAGAGGTGACCGCTGGGAAGCTGGAAATCTTACGCTGGAAAAGGCTCAGGAAAGGCACCAGCTCCCAACGCTCCTAGAACAGTCTGGGCCAGGAGCAGGAGATGCTCTGAGCTGAGCAGCATTTTCCTCTGAGCAGCTGGGGGTGATGCCGGGACTGTGCCCTGCTCCGTGCTGGGCCCTGTATCTCTGAGACCCCCTCCACCAGGCACAAGCCATCCTAGGTGGGGATTCTCTAGGGCCCCCCTGCAGGTGAGGTGTGGCCAGGCCTGCTCCTGTGGGGGTGTGCACAAGGCAGCCGTCCGGCGTCAGGCTCATGCCCGTAGAGTCAGTAGTTACAGCTCGGCCCTTGGAAGTGACACAAGGCCCCTTGTCCCCATGCCCTGCGGGGATCAGAGTCCAGGCTGCTGATTTCTGATTGGGGTTCCCCCGCGCACTGCAGAGCCGGCCCGGCCCACCAGCAGGGGAGAGCCGGGCTCTGTTCCACAGGCAGCATCCACCTCGGCCGGTGCCAAGTTCCAGCCAACGACACGGGTCACGGGGGGCCCAGTTCAAAGACAATGGATGCCCCAGGTGTTACCAGGGGCTTGATGGGGCCTGCAGCGCGCTCCAGCCTGATGGTGCTAGGAGAAGGCGGGAGCCCTGGGGAGTCGGGGTGGGGAGATGCAGGCCTGACCATTTCTCCGCGGCCCCCCTGCTCTCTGACAGCAGAGCTGCGCCCCCAGGCTCATGCAGCAGGAACTTGGCTTTCTCACAAAACAATTCATTTGTTTCTGAAAGATAAAGTGGCCTGGTGCACTCTGGGAGGGAGGCCGGAAGCCCGGTGCACTCTGGGAGGGAGGGACTTAGTGACTCAGATTTGTCAACGTGGATGTTGTAAGAACAGTTTTGACAACCCGAACGCCCTGGAACCATTCCCAGAGACTGCCCCATGCCGAGCTCTATTCCCTCGCGCCCAAAGGCTGAGAAGTCAGAGAACAGAGACTCTCCTGCCGATTGTTAGAGCCTGGGTACTCGGGTGCTTCACTGGGAACTACGGGAACCCAGGGAAAAAGACGAGCGTTTTACTGCACCAGATCCGTGAGAGATCTGCCAGCTCTGGAGCCGGGTGACAAAGTGCACGTACAACCATTGACAAAACAGGGTACGTTCCGGCACAAAGCCACAGTGGGGCAAGCTGGGAACCAAAGACCATAACCAGGGCAAATGGCCAATGACCAGTGTGACGGGGCAAGGCCAGATGGCTATATTAAAGTAATGGGACACAGATATATTAGCCACAGGCTAAACAAATCCCTGACACCAGTTGTGACAAAGCTCTGTCCTTGTCTCCGTGGGTCCCGCGTTTCCTGGCAGATTTCGCTAGCCTCAGAGGCTCCCTGTGACCCTCCACGTAGCCCTTCTCTCTCTAGAGGCAAGGGTCACAGCCTACTGAGCCATTTTCATCATAAGCCAGCAAGGGAGGTGAGGAGAAGCTATCCTCCCTCGCACAGTCTCTGTTGTCTCCCAGTCTCAGTGATTAATCAGGGGGGCAAAGCGGGGAGCCTGGGCCTGTCCTCTACTCTGGGCTCCAGCCCAGGGGCCCTAATAGTATCAGCTATGGTAGCTGACCTTTTAGAAACAGGACGCGTACAATTCCCTGGGCTACTTCCTCAAGCTCCACTTCACCCTTACCTCAGGGCTTCCTTCCTTGTGCCTGATATGGTGTGTACTGCTCAGTCTCTCCAACAGCGCAACTTCCTCCTACAGCTCCTGACATGCGCGCCCACCTGACTAACTGGGAGGCTTTGATCTAGTTTCAGCCAGCCCCTGATTGGCTTCAGGTGTCCCAATCAACCTAGCATCCTCCCTGCCTTCTGGAAAGATCTTAATTGGCCCCAGGTGACTTAATTGACCTGGAGCAGCTGCCATTTGCTTATTCTGGTAACAGGGATTTGTTTAGCCTGTGGCTAATATATCTGTCTCCCATTATTTTACTGTAGCCATCTGTCATGGACTCACAGGTCGTGCCCACTCTTGGCCCCATGCGGTCCGTGGGGGGGTGCCCCTTTCAGTGAGACAGCCCTTCTCGGGGGTCCACTCTCTCTCAGGGTTAAGCCCCTCCACCTCCTGGAGCCGCACCTCTCTGAGCCGTAACACCAGTGGTTGGGGTCCCAAGTTCCCTCGCTGGTCCTCTGTAACAACAAACTCCCTCTCCCATCGCCTCGTTAAACCCGTAGCACCCAGGGAAACTGAGTCCCACCCCCTCTGCATGCAAACCCTAGGAAAACCAAGAAAATCCCCCATAGGGGAAACAAGGAAAACCAAGAAACTCCCCCACTTCATCACACCATCTGGCCTTGCCCCGTCACACCAGACAGTGAGGCGACGCCTCAGGCACCTCAGGAAAAGAAACCAAACCTCTAAGGACAGTACGGCCCACACCGGGTGGGGCTCTCTAGTGGGAACGTCCTGAGCCCGAGTTGGGAGAAGGGGACAGAGGAAGAGGATGTTTTGATGGAGACTCCAGCACCACCAAGCCTAGAGCCTGGGGCTGACCTGACGGGCGGGAGTAGGGTGACCAGACGTCCCGATTTTATCGGGACTGTCCCGATATTTCGGTCTCTGTCCCGTGTCCCGACCGATCTTTGGTCGGGACATGGGACAGAGATATCCGCAGGCAGCACTTTTTTTTTTTTTTTTTTCTCAGCCGGAACTCGCTCGGCTTTTTTTTTTCCCTTTCTCCCTCAGCCGGGACTCGCTCGGCTTTTTTTTTTTTTTTTTTTTCCCTCTCCCGCCCCCGGGCCTCGCTCGGCTTTTTTTTTTTTTTTTTTCTCCGCGCCCCCCCACCCCCCCCCACACATGTGCCCCGATATTTTATTCCCCTCATCTGGTCACCCTAGGCGGGAGACTGCCAGGGAACACACTGTACGCGAGGAGGGCGGATTGTTAAGACCTGCTCACCCGTGGGATTTTGTGGGATGGACTCCGGGCTGTACAGGTGAGTACCAGACACCCTGAGAAGGGGCTCATGAGGAGGGTCAGCACTGCAAGGAATGCGTTAGATGGTTGTTGCTGGGGTGTCAGGCAAGCTGACGAGCAGTTTGGAAAGGTGCATGCTAAGGATGAGGCCTCGACACCCAGCCCATCCCCGGCAGGTCTGCACTCCTGGGCACAGGAAAGGGACACGAAGCACTGCCCTCTCCCCATGCTGCAGGCAGTCTGGGATAGCGCTGGGGGTGGGGGGAAGTCTGGCTCGCAGGGCTCCTGTGCGGAGGGCTCTGAGCTTCATGCCCCTCCCTGGGGACGCTGAGTCTGCGGCTGGGCAGGAGGAACGTCCCAGACCAGGGGACTGGGAAGGGGGGCTCGGCCATACTGGATGTAACCAGCAATGAAGAGGGTCCAGAAGGGAACGGAGCCTCCTTAACTTGAAGGGAGAACAAGGAGAAGGTGCTTGAGTTTCATCGCTATGGATCAGTGCTGTACACAGGGCAAGGAGCATCTGGCGGGGCAGGGGGTTCAGGGCCCCTCTGTGTCTGTCTGGTCGGGGGCCAACAGGCTGCATGGGTTAGTCATGGAGGAACACGGGGACTGCCGGTCGGGATCAGAGCCGAGGTCCGGCTCAGTGCGGAGCCCTTGGCAGCGAAGAACCGTGTTCGTTCAGGACCTGGAGCCGCGTTGGCCCGTCACCAGCTCTGCTGGCAGGCGATGCAGCTTTCTCTGAGTAAGCGGAGGCAGGGGCGTCATTTTCAGGCTGGGGGCTCTGCCTTAGGGGCCTCGGTTCCCCATTCAGCCATTTCAAGCCACATCGTGCCTTCCAGACCCGCAGGTAGCAGCCGCAGCTCAGGCGCAGGGCCCCACGTCCTTCGCCCCGGTTAGAGGTGGGCAGACGGGCCGAGAGACGAAGGGCCATGCCCGCGGTCACGGGGTAAGGCTCCGGCAGAGCACGGCACAGGATCCAGCTCTCCTGGTCCCCAGGCCACCCACCCACAAGCGCACAGGGACATTTCTCCCCAGCCCCAGGCCTGCTCTTGTTGCTTGATCTGCTGCCTTCCTCCCTCCTCGATTTTGCACCAAGTTCTCCCAGTTCCCGGCCATTCCCTTGGCTCTTCTCCATCCCTGGGCCAGGAACAGGCTCTGGCCTGATGTGTGATGAGATTTTCTGGGTTGCCTCTAACTCAGTCCCCCTCCATGTAGCTGCTCTACCCCCCACTCCCCGCTGGGGAGCCAAATTGGTGCTGAAAGGAGTTTCACCATCAGAGCTGCTGCCTCCATCATCTCCTGGGCCGCCGGCCTTCGTTAGCCTGGAATATCCTGCTCAGACCCGGCCAGAGAGAGGGACCCAGAGGGCATCGTCACCTCCTCCCGCATGGGCTAATTTCTGAATATCACCGAGAAGTGAGACTTTGTGTCCCCTGCTCCCTGTCCCAATGCCTCCTTTTCCCTGCCTTGGCTCTGCTCTTTCCTCTCTCACAGAGGGGGGAACACATCTTCCGCAGCACTGCCGGAAGCCTGGGAGCGAAAACCTCCCTGTGCTGGTGGGAGTTTGCCAGGTCTCAGCCGGGCTGATCAGACCACGGGCCGGGCCCATGTTTTCCGAGGTGAGGCTGCAAGTGAGCATCACATCAGAGGCAGAAGCTGCATTTTCTCCCGGCTCCCTTTTGTGTGTGTTTGTCTTGGTTTGTCTTAAAAGAAGCAGGATCGGACTTTAACACCAGTAACAATGACGCCAGCTCCAGCCTGTCTCAACTCGCTGCTTCTCTTTTCCCCACAGGGACGGTTATTACCACCTCGATACCAGCTAAGAGCCTGTGACACGGGGGCCGGGGGGGGCCTCTCTCAGCGAAAAGGGAACATGGGGAACAGCTCAGCTGCAAGCCTTGGTTAATGTGTCCCAGTTCTAGGGCTTTAACCCTCCCCCGTGGGCTCTGGGTACCAAACCCTGAACCGGGTTTAAAACTGTCTCATGTGGGACAGTGCCTGGGGCTGGTGGGTCCCTAACACCTTTGGCTCTTTGGGCTCATACAGTCCATTGAAATTAAACCAGCGCAGCTTAGCGGGTGCCAGTCAACACAGCGCCACTGGAATCCCCTCTCCTCACAGACCCCAGGGGAGCGATGCAGATTTACACCCGTGGGGGCCTGGCCCATTAACGCCAATGGAGCCATGCAGATTTACACCCGTGGGGGTCTGGCCCATTAACGCCGGTGGAGCGATGCAGATTTACACCCGTGGGGTCTGGCCCATTAACGCCAATGGAGCGATGCGGATTTACACCCGTGGGGGTCTGGGCCATTAACGCCGATGGAGCGATGCGGATTTACACCCGTGGGGTCTGGCCCCGTTAACGCCAATAGAGCGATGCAGATTTACACCCGTGGGGGTCTGGGCCCATTAACGCCACTGGAGCGATGCAGATTTACACCCGTGGGGTCTGGCCCATTAACGCCAGTGGAGCGATGCAGATTTCCCCCCGTGGGGGTCTGGCCCATTAACGCCGATGGAGCGATGCCGATTTACACCCGTGGGGTCTGGCCCCGTTACCGCCAATGGAGCGATGCGGATTTACACCCGGGGGGGTCTGGGCCCGTAACGCCGAGGGAGCGATGCGGATTTACACCCGTGGGGGCTGGCCCATTAACGCCAATGGAGCGACGCAGATTGACACCCGTGGGGTCTGGGCCCATTAACACCAATGGAGCGATGCGGATTTACACCCGTGGGGGTCTGGCCCATTAACGCCGATGGAGCGATGCGGATTTACACCCCACTACAGACGGGATGTGGACAGATTGGAGAGTCCAGCGGAGGGCAAAGCAGATGATCAGGGGCCTGGGGCACATGAGCTACAAGGAGAGGCTGAGGGAACGGGGGTTATTCAGGGCACGGCTACACTCACAGATGTAGCGCGCTCGGAGTTAAACCCGCCTTCGTAGAGTGCAGTAGGGAAAGCGCTGCCGTCTGTCCACACTGGCGTGGCCACATTAGCAGCTCTCGCAATGGCCACAGAGAGCAGTGCATTGTGGTAGCTATCCCAGCATGCAAGTGGCTGCAATGTGCTTTTAAAATGGGGTGGGGGTGGGGTGGAGTGTGACAGGGAGTGTGTTGTGTGTATGTGGGGGGGAGAGAGAGTGGGTTTTGGGGAGCTGAGAGGATGTCAGCATGCTGTCTGGTAAGTTCAGACAGCAGCCGCCCCCCCCCCCCCGCCCCGCCTCTCTCTCTCACACGCAGCATTGCACAGTAACGGGTGCTTTGCCCCGGAGCAGATAAGCAGCGGCTGTCAAACGGAGCTTTCCAAGGGCATCTCCGCAGGCCTGCAGCGATTCCAAAACAATGCCAAGAGTGGCCACTTCACTTAAGGGGATTATGGGACGTTTCCGGAGGCTGATCAGAGCGCAGTAATGCAACACCTCGTTCCCACTGACCCCCGGGCGTTTCAGCCAATGCGCACCAAGTGTTAATCTTCTCGCCAAGGTGGAGTACCAGGAGCGCTCTAGCCCTGGAGTCAGAGCGCTCTATCTGCCTTGCCAGTGTGGACGGGGAGTGAGCCAGGGCGCACGGGGCTGCCTTAATGCGCTGTAACTCGCAAGGGTAGCCAAGCCCATAGTCTGCAGAAGAGAAGAATGAGGGGGGATTTGATAGCAGCCTTCAACTACCTGAAAGGGGGTTCCAAAGAGGATGGAGCTCGGCTGTTCTCAGTGGTGGCAGATGACAGAACAAGGAGCAATGGTCTCAAGTTGCAGTGGGGGAGGTTTAGGTTGGATATTAGGAAACACTATTTCACTAGGAGGGTGGTGAAGCACTGGAATGGGTTCCCTAGGGAGGTGCTGGAATCTCCTACCTTAGCGGTTTTTAAGGCCCGGCTTGACAAAGCCCTGGCTGGGATGATTTAGTTGGGGTTGGTCCTGCTTTGAGCAGGGCTTGGACTAGATCAGTGTTTTTCAAAGCGTGGGTCGGGACCCAGTCCTGGGTCATGGAATGGAAGGCACTGGGTCACCTTGCTCTGGTCAGCACTGCTGACCGGGCCATTAAAAGTCCCGTCGGCGGTGCTGCCCGGCTAAGGCAGGCTAGTGCCTACCTGTTCCGACACCGCGCTGCGCCCCGGAAGCGGCCAGCAGTGTGTCCGGCTTCTAGGCAGGGGGGCCACGGGGCTCCGCGAGCTGCCCCTGCCCCAAGCACCGGCTCTGTATTCCCATTGGCCAGAAACCAGCCAATGGGAGCTGGGGGGGGGCGGTGCCTGCAGATGAGAGTCATGCGAAGCCGCTTGCGCGCCTCCGCCTAGGCACCAGACCTGCTGCTGGCCGCGTCCGGGGCACAGCGCGGTCCGCGGTGCCAGGACAGGCGGGAAGCCTGACTAAGCACCCCCACTGCTCTGCTGACTGGGAGCCGCCGGATGTAAGCCCATGCCCCAATCCCCTGCCCTGAGCCCCCCAAACCTGGAGCCCCCTCCTGCACCCCAAGCCCCTCATCTCCGGCCCCACCCCAGAGCCTGCACCCCCAGCCCAAAGCCCTGACCCCCTCCTGCACCCCAACCCCCTGCCCCAGCCCAGAGCCCCCTCCCATACCCTGAACCTCTCATTCCCGGTCCCACCCTGCAGCCCTCACCCCCGCAACCCAACCCCCAGCCCTGAGCCCCTCCCACACCCCAAACCCCTCATCCCCAGCTCCGTTGGGTCGTGGGCATCAACTATTTTCTTCAACTGCGTCCCCAGAAAAAAAGTTTGAAAACCACTGGACTAGATGAGCTCCTGAGGTCTCTCCCAACCCTCATCTTCTATGAGTCAGTGAGCAGCTGGGCCCATACCCAGGGGGGTCGGGGCTCTGGCTGGGGGGTCCCATGCCCAGGGGGTTGGGGCGCTGGCTGGGGGTCCCATGCTCAGGGGGTTGGGGCGCTGACTGGGGGTCGGGGCACTGGCCGGGGGTCTAGGCGCTGGCTGGGGGGTCCCATGCCCAGGGGGTCGGGGTGCTGGCTGGGGGGGTCCCATGCTCAAGGGGATCAGGGCACTGGCTGGGGGGTCCCATACCCAGGGGGATCGGGGCACTGGCCAGGGGTTGGGGCGCTGACTGGGGGGTCCCATGCCCAGGGGGGTCGGGGCGCTGGCTGGGGGGTCCCATGCCCAGGGGGTCGGGGTGCTGGCCAGGGGTTGGGACGCTGACTGAGGGTCGGGGCTCTGGCTGCGGGTCGGGGCGCTGGCTGGGGGGCCCCATGCCCGGGGGGTGGGGGGGGCGGGGGGTTGGGGGGGCGGGCGGGGGTTCGGGGCGCGGGCGGGGGGGTCCCTTGCCCAGGGGTTGGGGCGCTGGCGGGGGGGGCCCATGCCCAGGGGGGTCGGGGCGGGGGCGGGCGGGGGGGGCCCCGTGGCGGGGGGGGGGGCGCCCGGAGGCGACGGGGGTTCCGGGCGGGGGGGGGGGGGTCGCGGGCCCGGGGGGGGCGGGGCGCCGCGGGGGCCGCGGGCCCCGCCCGGGGGTGGGGGCCCGGCGGGGGGGCCCCATGCCAGGGGGGTCGGGGCGGGGGCGGGCGGGGCGCCCGGGGGGGGGGGGCCCGGCGCCGGGGGGGGGGTCCCGGCGCCCGGGGGGGCGGGGGCGGGGGCGGGGGGGCGCGGGCTGGGGGGCCCCATGCTCAGGGGGTTGGGGCACTGGCCAGGGGTTGGGGTGCTGGCTGGGGGTCCCATGCTCAGGGGGTTGGGGCGCTGACTGGGGGTTGGGGCGCTGACTGGGGGTCGGGGCGCTGGCCGGAGGTCTGGGCGCTGGCTGGGGGGTCCCATGCCCAGGGGGTCGGGGCGCTGGCTGGGGGGGTCCCATGCTCAGGGGGTTGGGGCACTGGCTGGGGGGGTCCCATGCCCAGGGGGTGGGGCGCTGGGGGGGGGGCGGGGCGCTGGCTGGGGGGGCCCAGGCCCAGGGGGTCGGGGCGCTGGCTGGGGGGCTCCCATGCCCAGGGGGTCGGGGCGCTGGCTGGGGGGGGCCCAGGCCCAGGGGTTGGGGCGCTGGCCGGGGGTCGGGGCTCTGGCTGGGGGGTCCCATGCCCAGGGGGACGGGGCGCTGGCCAGGGGTTGGGGCGCTGGCTGGGGGTCGGGGCGCTGGCTGGGGGTCCGGGCGCTGGCTGGGGGTCCGGGCGCTGGCTGGGGGGACCCATGCCCAGGGGGACGGGGCGCTGGCCAGGGGTTGGCCGCGACCGACCCCCGGTCCCATGCTCAGGGGGTTGGGGCACTGGCCAGGGGTTGGGGCACTGGCTGGGGGTCCGGGCGCTGGCTGGGGGTCCGGGCGCTGGCTGGGGGACCCATGCCCAGGGGGACGGGGCGCTGGCCAGGGGTTGGGGCGCTGGCTGGGGGTCGGGGCGCTGGCTGGGGGTCAGGGCGCTGGCTGTGGGGTCCCATGCCCAGGGGGGTCGGGGCGCTGCCCCCAGTATCCCGAGCCCCAGGTCGCTGCGCCCCGAGCGCTGAGCCGGGCTGGGGGGACGCTGCGCCCCGGGAGCCCGGCGGCCGGTGCCTGGCAGAGCGGGGTGCGGCCAGCGAGCGGCGGGGGGCAGGTCCCTGGGCTGGAGCCGCCCCCCGCCCCCCCCCAGTGCCGCCCCCCGCCCCCCCCCAGTGCCGCCTGGCAGCGCCGCAGCCCCCAGCCCGGCTCCCGGCAGCGCCGCGAGNTCCCATGCCCAGGGGGGTCGGGGCGCTGCCCCCAGTATCCCGAGGCCCGGTCTGTTTGTCCCGGCTCCCGAGCCCCAGGTCGCTGCGCCCCGAGCGCTGAGCCGGGCTGGGGGGACGCTGCGCCCCGGGAGCCCGGCGGCCGGTGCCTGGCAGAGCGGGGTGCGGCCAGCGAGCGGCGGGGGGCAGGTCCCTGGGCTGGAGCCGCCCCCCGCCCCCCCAGTGCCGCCCCCCGCCCCCCCAGTGCCGCCTGGCAGCGCCGCAGCCCCCAGCCCGGCTCCCGGCAGCGCCGCGAGGCTCCGCGCAGGTGAGTGCGGGACCCGGCGCCCCGGGGTGGGGGCGCCGGACAGACCGGGGGGGGGGGCAGAGGTCCCCGGCGCTAGAACTCGGGGGAAGCGCGGGGGGGCCCCCCAGCACGGGGCATAGGGCAAGTGGGGTGCACGGGGCACCTCGATAGGTGCGGGGCTCGGGGGCTCACCCCAGCAGCAAGGGGGGGATGAGGGAGGTGTGGGGTGAACGCTGGCAGTAGGGGGGGTGAGGGAGGGGAGG
>QXTE01000090.1:312668-351715 GCA_003942145.1 Platysternon megacephalum
GGGGGGGGGGGGGGTCGCAAGGTTATTGTAGGGGGGATTGCGGTTCTACCACCCTTACTTCTGTGCTGCTGCTGGCGGTGGCACTGCCTTCAGAGCTGGGCGGCTGGAGAGCTGTGGCCACTGCCAGCAGGAGCACAGAAGTCAGGGTGGCATGGTATGGTATTGCCACCCTTACTTAACATATAACAGTCCAGAGTCCAGGCTGCAGGCAATTGGATGGGTTTACTGGGGCTAAACAAGCAAGCATATTTCAAAGCCCTTCACACAGTCGGGCTATCGCTATACGCCGCTAGAGTTTCCTCTTTCCCTCCCCAACTACTGTTCTATACGCCGCTAGAACCTCTCCTTCTCCTGACCCCTAGCTCCCCACGCCGACGGAGCTCCCTCTTCTCGGCAAACTGAATGATACTTGTAGTGCCCCTCCCCTGGTACCACCCCTTTCAGTACATGGTCATGTTCCGTTCTGGGGGGTCTGGGGGTGATGAGACCACCTCTTTTGTACCTGGTGGGAGGGGTAAGGAGCGGGGTTACTTGTGGCCATGGTCACTTTTTTGCAGACTTTGCATCTTCTCTTAACACCTTCCTGCTGCTCCATTAGCCCCTTATCTTCTCTTGTTACTGAAAGGCAAGGCTACCGGCTGGAGGGCCGGGGGCGCAGCCTTGTGCTTTCACTTACATTCTCTTGCTTGCTTATTTAGCTTGTTTAAAAGCAAGGCCAGAAGCAAGATTATTATTGTTTAGTTTTTATTTTATTTACTTTATATTTTTCTAACAATCACCAGCGAGATGGTTGAGTGTGGAGGCTTAAAATCTCAAGGAACCTCTCAAGATGAAATCCAGTAAATATAAAAAACATTTTAAGAGTAATCTCTCTGCCCATTAGCACTTGACTGATTTCTGTTGATTTACATCCCATTTTCCTACTTCTAAAATGTTTTTCTCTTCCCTGTTTCTACATGACATAGTGACACTACCTATACAGAAAGCATTGTCACATGTACAAAAGAAATACTGAAAAAACAGGGAAATTAAATCGTCTTTCTGATCTCTCTGTTATAGCGAGCTGAGGTGTTAATTGCGACAAGAGCAGGTTAAAAATATTCAAGTGGAAATGTGATTTTGAAGTTCATCATGATGAACAAGGTGTAATTTTTCTCTTCCAGAGTTGTGGTTTCAGGCTCTTTGCAGACTCAGGCAGGTGTCACTGTCTTGGTCACAGTTGGGTCCCTTTTGAAAGTTTTCTTTGAAACCAAAAGGGCAGAGAGAGACATTTTGTTAATGAAATCTGAGTTTGGGGGTGCAACTGTGCATCAGGTTCTAAAAGAGGGACAATGCTGTGGTCATTCCATGGCTGCAGAATCCCATTATGCAAGGAGCCCTGTGCCATGCGGCTGGGCATTCATCTCTCTCCTCTCTTCCATGCAGGTGCTGTGGTGGCTGCGTTTTTCTTTTGCAACTTCCCCGACACGGCGTCATCCCTGATGCACATTTACATTCACAGCTGGAGCACCAGCGTCCTGGTGCTCTACACCTGGCTGAAGACCTATCTCTCCCTGCCTCTCTGGTACCTCAACAGTGCCCTGGACCCCCTCCTCTTCTGCATCTCCTCAGCCTCCTTCCGCAACGCCTGCCGCGAGAGCCTCCCGCCACTCCTGCCCTGGGTCAGCAAGAAACTGCAAGGCTCCTGTGCCAGGTCGGGAGGGCAAGCGCCCAGGGCTGGAAGATCTTTGTGGACCTTGAATTCCACCAAAGGGGAGCCAAGCAAATCCTCCAGAGACTCTCGGGCCAGTGAGCCGCAGCTCCTCTCCTGCGGGACGAGAGCAGGCCCATGAGCCTCACCCAGCGCAAACCCAGCCTGTGCACAATAGAGAAAGCCGTGCACTAGTCACAATGTCCTGGCACAGTCGTGTGAGATACCCTGGGGCACATGCATTCGTGCTTGCACACTTTCCCCTCCCCCCGGGTGCTAGGGGAGGCTTACTGCAGCAGGGATTGCCGCTGGTGGAACAGCTGACTAGCTAGCAGTTCCCCTGGTCAGTTGTTGCTCTTGTGTGGAAATCTGTTGCTGAGTTTGTGGCGTGTTTGCTGTTGTGAGGCGCTTCGGTCACTATTGTGGTGCATGGCTCAGTCTGTGTGGCACAGTGTAGGCTTTGTACCTGCTTGAAATCTAGTTGTGTATTCTCTTGGTGCTGGGCGGGCTAAGGTTTTGGAGGGCTATTGCAAGAGGAGAAAGGAACCGACTTTGTGGAGGGCTGGGGCTCCCTCCTTCTCCAGTTAGGGTGTCCCCCAACCTCAGTTTGATCAGGTTTCCTTTGTTCCAAGAACGGATGCAAGATACGGATACGAATCCCCAAATCCTTTGGGACATGGAGTCAACTCCACAAAATAGCACAGAATCCCAGAGCAAACCCTGAGCTCCTTACGCTGCTAGCTCCCAGTCCTTCCTCAGACACAACTCCCACTGGAGCCTGGAGCCGGTATTTCCAGGTAGGAGAGGATGGATCCCGAAGCCAAACCCCCGGGTATACAATGGCAAGCTGCGCCTGGAGTCTCCGGCACAGTCCCTGGATTCTGCATGGCTCTGAGGCAGCCGGTGGGAAATTTGGCAGGAGCTTAATTTTAATTAAAAATAGAGTTTTTAAATTAAATCTGAAAGTGCACAATCCAATCAGCAGTGTCCTCTGAGTTATTCTGATATTACATGCCAGTTATTTGATGCTGTCCCATACGTTAGACGTTGGCAGTGAGAACGCGTAACTCATCGGAGTGGCCAGGGGAGCTGCATGTGCGTTTGAGAGAGACACACAAACACGGGGGCTTTTGGCACGAGGGTAGTAAAGAGGCAGCTGGAGATGGTGAGACTGCACATTAGCTAAACGATCGGCAGTGAAATAGTTAAAAACATTGACATTTAAATAGTCTTTGGCATTAAGACCCCGTGCGATGATGATGGAGCAGCCCGCCTTTCTCGGAGCCAGTCTTTCAGGCTCCTGCTGCTTCTTGACCAAAACACTGCTTCACTTCACCTGGCTCATGTTTTCAAGGTTACCTGTACAACCAGAAGAGACCTTGAGACATCATGGTTTGAAATGAAGGCTGAGATTGAGGAACACAGTCCTGTGGCAGGGATGGAGCCTGTGGCAAATCCCATGGGCACAGAACACAAGGTCATATCCACGTGAATTTTTTTCTTCTTCTTAATATTTTAGCTTACTAGGGTCAGAGGTTAGACTTCAATGGGGGTTTCCCTGAGTGAGGACTGAGAAAAAACGCAGGATCTTATCAGGATCTGGCCTAATAAAAGAGTTGTGTCTGTTTGTATTGAGGGCTATACATCAGAATACCAGCTTCTTGTTGCATGTCACGCTTCTGCTTCGGCAGCTCAAAATCAGGTTCGTTTCTTTCTGGCATAATGCATTGCAAACTGCTGCTTAATTCTCTGCCCACTCTCCTCATTCACTGCTCCTTACTGCTAGATTTCTCTTTCCCAGATGGTTTTATTTTCCCAGATGCATCAGCTGCATTTATCCAAGTTGAATCTCATCTGTAATTCCTGGCCAATATTTCTAACATATGTGACCTTTTGTATAATTTCTCTGTCCTCCATGACGGATGCAGCTTCTCTCAGCTTTGCATCATCTGGAGATTTTATCACGACTTGCTCCCTTTTTCAGCTCATTTAATAAATAAGATAAGATGAGACCTGCCACCCCACCATGGGGCACCTCACTAGACCCACCTCCAAGTCATTTTATGGCTCTATTATTGTTAGTTACTTGTCGAGCAGTTTCTAGTCTATGTGACCGTGCTCCTATCCGAGACAGCTGGAATTATTTATTTTAATATGATTTTGTGAATCACCATATCAGGTGCTTTATTAAGGTCAGAAACATGACACCTGCTGCGTTCTTTGTCCAAAGATTGTCCATTCTGTAAAAAAAACAACCCAGGTTTTTGGCATGACTTGTTCTTCCTACTCCTCCAGTGTTGTTTATTGTTCATGTTCTGTCAGGCTCTAGGAGCCCGGTTTGCAAAGGTGGTGAGGTTTATGGATCACTGAATCCAACTGGTGATGTGGGTGCTCAGCACCTCTGAAAATCAGTCCTTAAATGTTGCAAGCCAGATTATCCCCCTGAAAACTGCATAGCGGGGTCTCTCCACATGCAGACCTCTGCCTGCTTAGGTGGACGTTTGTATGTGTGTTGTCTCTGTGGCATGTTCCTCCCTTTCTCCTGCACGGGAGCATTCTGGCTGGGCAAGTCATGGAGGTAACCAACATGAGCTAAGGGGACCCCGGAGTGAAGGGCCCAGTTTCCTCAGCAGGGGAACCAAGCCACCACGGCAGGACTTCTAAAGGCACTCAGTGAGTTCCAGCTCCCTCTCTGCTCTCCCCTACATCACGTAGGCCAGTGGTTCTCAAACTTTTTTTTCTGCGGACCACTTGAAAATTGCTGAGGGTCTCGGCAGACCCCTTAACGATCTTTCCAAATGTTGTTTGTACCATTAGCTAACTATTGTAAAATGCTTTGGATAAAAGCGCTATATAAAAAAACCTTAATAATAATTAACATTTTTTTGTTCTACAAATAAAAGCACACAATCTTACCTTTCTAATGGGATGGATGTGCCCTCTCTCCCCCACCACAGCAGCCCCAGAGCTGGGGCTGGGAAGGAGCGGGGTCTCTCCCCCACCACAGCAGCCACAGAGCTGAGGCTGGGAAGGAGGCCGTCTCTCCCGAGCAGCCACAGCCCTGGAGCTGGGGAAAGTTGCCTCTTTCTCTGGCTGCTGGAGCCCTGCATGTCCCAAATTTCCCCCACCCCCTCTTCTCACCCCACTGCCCCCTCCCACCTACCTCCTATTCCCCTAAGGCCACCACCTCACCTTACATGTGTATCTTCTCCACGGTCCAGGCACCTAATTAGTGGAGCCACGCCTGCATGGCTCCACTAATTACGTGGGTGGCCCCTCATTCCCTTGTGTGCGCCCGCCCAGGCGCGCACCTTAGAGGGAACTATCCGCGGACCACCTGAATGGAGCTCGCGGACCACAGTTTAACATAGGCTAATGCAGGGGTAGGCAACCTATGGCCCGGGTGCCGAAGGCGGCACGCAAGCTGATTTTCAGTGGCACTCACACTGCCCGGGTCCTGGCCACCGGTCCAGGGGGCTCTGTGTTTTAATTTAATTTTAAATGAAGCTTCTTAAACATTTTAAAAACCTTATTTACTTTACATACAACAATAGTTTAGTTATATATTATAGACTTATAGAAAGAGACCTTCTAAAAATGTTAAAATGTATTACTGGCACCTGAAACCTTAAATTAGAGTGAATAAATGAAGACTCAGCACACCACTTCTGAAAGATTGCTGACCCCTGGGCTAATGGGAGAATGGGTCCCACAGCGACTTCTCCTCTTACTGCTGATCCCCTGGTTTTAGTTAGGTAGTCGTTATCCTCCCCAGCCAGACTCTCCTTTCAGTTACTAAGTGAACTGGGAATGAAGTCAGGCCATGCTGGGCTCTGTTACACCCGTGTAAATCTGGAATAACTGCCTTGACGTCAGTGGAACCGCTCTGCAGTTATCCGGGTGGCCCCAGGATAACGAAGCGGGGGGGGGGGGTTGGCTCCCCCGGAGGCCGGGGGTACGAGCAGTGTCTGAGATCTGGCTCTGACTGGGACTGTTCCCCCCTGTGGTTTGGGCAAGCCCTGCCCCCTGTGCCCGGCCCCTGGCTGTGCAATGGCGATAAGGACCCCGACCCCCTTTGGAGGGGCCCTGGCCTGCCCATGGGCTGAGGGGTGGGGACCTGAGGTACCCCCCTGTCCCATGCCACACAGAGGGGCTGGCACATCCCCACTGCCTGAGCCTGGGCAGCTATGCAACCCCTGCCCCCTTCCCCCACCCACTCCTCAGGCAGGGGCTGCTCCACCCCCACCCCACGGCTTCCCCCCCGGGGCGTGTCCTCAGCCTGGGGGGCGGGGCCTCCTGATGCCCTCCCACCCAGGGAAACTACAACCCCCAGGTTCCTTTGCGCACCCGGCGGCCCCACCCGGCCAGCGCGCGGGTCGTCGGTTGATTATTCGAACCGGCCAATGGCGGCCCCGCCCTTGGGTGGCCCCGCCCCGGGACGGCGCTCGCTCCAGCCAATCGCTTTGCAGGGGCTGGGGTCCGGAAGGCCAATGGGGAGGCGGAGCGGCAGGTATGAGATGGCGGCGGGGAGCCGAGGAGCCGCTGAGCGGCGGGGCGGCAGGTAGGAGAGGCTGGGGGCGGCGGCGAGGTCCGGTCCGGTCCGGTCCTTCCCTGGGCTGCGTGGTCCGGTCAACCCCCCCCCCGGGGCTGCCGCGGCTCGGCCGCTGACTGTCTCCGCGGGGCTGGCGGGGGGCGGGGGGCCCGGGCCCCGGGCCCCCCCGTTCAATACCCGCGGGCCCGCCTAGGCCGCTCCCCACTCGGGGGCCCCTCACCCCGCGCACACAGGCCCCGGCGGGAACCCCGACCAGCCCCGTGTCCCGGGGGGCGGGGTGTGTGTGGACGCTGCCGTGGGAAGAGCCGCCTGTCGCGGTGCGTTCCTCGGCCTCCCGCCGCCAGGAGACCGGCCCCGCGGGCCTCACCTCCAACCCTGACACGCCGGGACTGACCAGACACCGGGCTCGTTACCACGCTCCCTAACTTCCTAACACCCCCTTCCCGGCCGCCTCCCCCGTTCCTCTTCCCCGCCCTGACTAGGGGGGTGTTAACAGGCCACTTCGCCTTGAATGGCCCCTTAGGAGATGTGCGAACTGCTCCCACTAAACGGTGCATCCGATGAAGTGGGCTGTAGCCCAGGAAAGCTTATGCTACAATAAATGTGTCAGTCTCTAAGGTGCCACAAGGACTCCTGTCCTTTTGCGGCTACAGACTAACACGGCTGCTACTCTGAAAACTAAACAGTGTAGTTAGCTGTGACGCTCTGCATAGGTCTATACTGCGAAGTTGTCCACAAAACTTTGTCTTTCACAGGTACTTCAAAAAGCCTCCCCCCCAGCCCCCAAGTTTTGCCGATGCAAGTGGCACTCTCCTGCTGACAAAGCTAACGCCGCTCCAATCCCACTCCTGGGGCTGGAAGTATTTTTGTCAGCAAAAGTGCCAACAAAGAGCGTTTACACACGCTGACACAGCCTTGTTGCTAAAAGCTGTGTGGTGTAGACAAGTGCTCAGAGTACTTTTCCCCAACCTGAGGAAGAGCTCTGCAGAGCTTGAAAGCTCGTCTCTCTCTGTTCTTAACTAGGAGTCCGGAGAGGTCTTCCAAGGGGTACATCAGGGGTAGGCAACCTATGGCATGGGTGCCGAAGGTGGCACACGAGCTGGTTTTCAGTGGCACTCACACTGCCCAGGTCCTGGCCACCGGTCCGGGAGGCTCTGCATTTTATTTAATTTTAAATGACGCTTCTTAAACATTTTAAAAACCTTATTTACTTTACATACAATAATAGTTTAGTTATATATTATAGACTTATAGAAAGAGACCTTCTAAGAACGTTAAAATGTATGACTGGCACGCAAAACCTTAAATTAGAGTGAATGAAGACTCGGCACACCACTTCTGAAAGGTTGCGGACCCCTGGGGTACATCAACTCCTAGATATCTGCCTAGTTTTACAACAGGCTACATAAAACACTAGCAAAGTTAGTACAAACTAAACTTTCATACTGACAATATCTTGTTTATACTGTTCTATATACTGAAATGTAAGTAAGTATTTATATTCCAAACAATTTATTTTATAATTGCATGGTAAAACTGAGAATCAGCCATTGTTCAGTAATAGTTTGCTGTGCCACTTTTATGTTTCAGTGTCTGATATTGTAAGCAAGTAGTTTTTAAGTGAGGTGACACTTTGGGTATGCAAGACAAATCAGACTCCTCACATGGGTACAGTAGGCTGGAAAGGTTGAGAACCACTGCAATAAAAGATTCATTCACCCACCTGGTCTCTCTAATATCCTGAGACCAATACGACTGCGCTAACCCTGCGTACGAATGCTTACTGTCCCAGAGAGCTCATAGTCTAAACAGCCAAGCCAAAGGAGGGAAGTACAATCGCTATCCCTATTTGAGGGGAAAACTGAGGCAAGGGGCATTTAGGTGAGTGGCATGTGGGGCTGCTGGAAGCTTGTGGCAGAGTTCCTGCCTCCTGGTTCAGTGCATCTTGGCTCTCTGAAAATGCCTTATCTGAGGGCAATCTTGATATCACTCATGCGCCCCCCCCCCTCNCACCCCCTTCCCGGCCGCCTCCCCCGCTCCTCTTCCCGGCCCTGACTAGGGGGTGTTAACGGGCCACTTCGCCTTGAATGGCCCCTTAGGAGATGTGCGAACTGCTCCCACTAAACGGTGCATCCGGTGAAGTGGGCTGTAGCCCACGAAAGCTTATGCTACAATAAATGTGTTAGTCTCTAAGGTGCCACAAGGACTCCTGTCCTTTCTGCGGATACAGACTAACACGGCTGCTACTCTGAAAACTAAACAGTGTAGTTAGCTGTGACGCTCTGCATAGGTCTACACTGCGAAGTTGTCCACAAAACTTTGTCTTTCACAGGTACTTCAAAAAGCCCACAACACATTCCTGTCCTGTTGGGCAACCCTCCAGAGCCAAGCCCCTGCAGGGTTCTTTCTGCAGTTATTTATATGATGGCATGTAACGCCCCCTCCTGCTCTTATCCAGGGCTTTGTTGGGCTCGGACAGCAGGATCCTTGTTCTTCTACGCTCCAGTACATTGTCTGCTCACAAGAGGGGGTGGGGGAGCATTACTTGCCCACACAATCCAAAGCAGCATCTAGGTGCCTCCATTTACTAGCCTAGATCACTTGTCCTTGTTCCAGTGATCATGTTCATGGCTGTGTGTAAAATGTCACCCTACGTTGTTCATGTTGTCTTTGAACTGGGGTGTGTGTGTCTGTCTGTGTCCAGAGGTGCCAATCAGGAATTGAATCCTCATTGGGCTGGGCACTATGTGTGCAGGAAATAAGCCTCTGCCCTAAAAAGCTTACAGTCTAAGCCAGAGGGTCCCCAAAGTGTGGGGTGCACCCTCTCGGGGGGCATGGAGGAATGTCGGGGGGGGGGGGTGCAGTGGAGCCCAGGCAACCCTGCCCAGAGGCAGGGAGGGAGCGCCACGAAGCCCTCCCTGCTCTGCTCCTGCCCCCAGCTGCGTCCCCAGTCCTGGCCTTGGTGCGGTTCTGCTCCCGTCCTCACATTAGCCTCGGCTCCTGGTGGTGGCTCTATTGGCCTGGGACCAAATCTGGGGGCAAAGCAGGGAGTGGAGCCGCATCTGGGCGCTGTCTGGCTGCGGCTCCGCTCCCACTTCTGCCCCACCTCCAGCCTCGGCCCTTGGTTGTGGCCAGGAGCCTTGGCCACTTTCCCCCTGTTCCTCCTCCTCTTCCCCCCCCCCCCGAGCTGCAGCCCCTGCTGTGGGGACACAGACGAGTAAGGGGCAGCGGGAATTTTTAGGGACAGCTGATCTAAGCATATAACCAGTGGGGAAAGCAAATGGGGGGAGGACAGGGTAGCACTGAAATGGCTCTTTGATGTTTTAAGTAGCAGTCACACTGAAGTCCCCCAAGTCTTGGTGATGTGACACATTCGGCTCCATTCCTGGCTGTAGCTGGGGGTCAGACACTTCTCCCTCCTTAGCAAATAGCCCTGTATTTTTTTAGCGGGTTCAGGCAGCTTTCTCTTAGTTACTTTAGAACCTATTCTCATTTGGTTCCTTCTCTCACCTCTGGCTCTGGGACTTTGGCTTCTGGAGATGGGTCCCTTTGCCTGCGTCACTCCCACTCTGTTGCTTTCAGGCATTGTCCTTTCTGTGATGCCCTTGCATAGAGCCAGCAAGCACACATCCTGGTTAAATTGCAGAACTGGACCAAACTCGCCTAAACTGTTCACAAGGCACCTTCTCTGTTCCATACAGTGTTCTGTTCTCCAGAATCCAAGCTGTCTGTATGAATCAGTGTGGGGGAAGTAACTGGGAGAATGATGGAGGTTATTGCAGCCCCTCCACGTGATGGGTTTCCTCAACTGTTTGTTTCAAAGGCTTATAGCCTGACAGGATCCTCAGCCTCTGTAGGTTGCAGCTTTTGTCACGATGATGTTATTTTATTATCTGCACTTGGCAAGAAAGTTGCACCCTTCTCTTCCCGATGCAGAGCCCTCACTCCAGTACTCCTGGCCTTTCCCACCTCCTGGTTGGATGAGAGCAGTGTGCACTACATGGGGGCTTCCTCCTCACGCCATTCAGAAACTGCAGTTCGGGCAGAATGAGGCAAGCTGCTCACTGAGAGCACAGCACAGGTGTAATTGGCTGCCAGCCGTCTCCCAAGAGATGTTTTAATGTGTTTGCCTTGGCTTCCCAGCAAGACCTCCCCTCTCTCCCTGTGTAATGACATGGCAGCTGTGATCCTCTGAGGCAGGAAGTTCTGGGTGGCTCTGGACCTGGCTTCTCCCCCGGGTTTGCCAGAGCTCAGATTTGATCCTGACATTATTCTGCTTTGTTGTGGAGACTTCTCAACATTTTGCGGGTGGGGTTGGTACCCTGCAGGGGACAGCTGGATTATGGGCTGGCTCATGTGCTTTAGGGTGGGAGAGGCCCTTTGAGGATGACCCTCCTTAGACTCACTTCTGTCTGGAACTTTTTTAACACGTTTGATTTAATGTGTGTAACTTACTTTTGTAAAAGTGCTGAGGGGATTAATGGTAGTGCAGGAATCTGTCTGTCAGTGCTCCCTGGGCTTGGTTGAGTACATGGAAGAGAAATCTGATGCATCCCTCTGGTCGTGGCTCAGTCAGGAAATACATGTTTCAGGGTGGGGGAACCCCCCACCAATTTCCAGATTCTGAGGACAGCTTTTTTTTTTCCCCCTGACATCAACTGCCTTGTGTCCATACATGTTCTTTTTTGATTTATCTCTTGTCTTATCCTGCTTTCATCCTCTTTGCAAGCAGCATAACACTAGTCTGGAATGAGTATATATTCTGCTACATGGTTCATGTGGATACATCCCCATTTTGAATTAACTACATCGCTTCAAGCAGTCCTCCTACTGCTATCCCACTCTGTACTACTTATGCCTAGACTGGCCTGTCTGTTTACCTGTGTGCCCTCCTTACTGGCATGCGAAACCTTAAATTAGAGTGAATAAATGAAGACTCAGCACACCACTTCTGAAAGGTTGCCGACCCCTGGTATAGTGCCTTGCACAATGGGGTCCTGGCTGGGGCTAAGGCTCCTAGTTGGTATGGTAATGCATATAATTAATTAATGTGGCCTTTTTAGGGCTTCCTATCGAGGCAGTGGTTTCCTTCCATTTCTACACAAGATGAAGCGGCAGCTTCCTGGTTTGTCCATTTTTTGTTTTGTTTTTGTTTTTAAACAACAAACAGCATCCTTCTCTGACTCTTGGGGACATGCCTCAGAGTAACATAATCCAACGTAAGAATAGCCTGCAGAGGTACCCATGCAATTACCAACCTGCTGCTTTCCCCTACTTAGCAATGGTACAGAGGTCCTGGGGAAGGGGGAAAATAAGGTGGAAAACCTCATACCATCTCCAAGCATGTCCCAGACTGGGAAGAGCATAGGGAAGGGAATTCCAAAATTGGGGTGCAGGGGAGTGACATTTTATCCCTGTTGGCAAGGAAACCATACTGGGACAACAACTTCTTGTGGTGTTTATTCTCCTGGCACCTGACCCCACAGCCTGGCAGAGAGGCGTGTTTTCAATCTCTGAATGCCTGGCGAAAGTCCAAGGGAAGAGAGAGGACATGTGCCTGCCTAGTTTCTGCGTGCCAGCCAGACAAAAGAGTGGAGGGAAGGTTTCATGTTCCTGGCTCAGAAGGAGAGAGGACAGGATGCAGTCAAGGGACTGCATGGCTGGACCAAGGGACATTCAGGAAGAGATGCCAAATGTGATACAGAACCAGACCAACCTACTGGAGAACATGATTGCTCTCTGCAGCCTGTGAAGGACACTGGGACTCCCCTCTCCCTGAACGCCAAGGGACAAGCCATTCCACACCCCTCGCCCCCCAAGGCACGGAGAGCAGTACATGTATGTGTTTTTGTGCCCCTATTGGTGCAAAGATGTATTCTCAGCACTTTGGGCAGGCCTGCCCCTTTTCTATTGGGTTTAACTTTTGCAATGTCAATACATGGTTTTTATTACAACTTGGCTGAAAAGAAATTCAACGAGGTCCTGCTCTACCAAAGAACATCCACTCCTATTACCATCATTACACAAAGCATATTAATGTCCTTGGTTACATTACATTCATTTCCCTCCCCTACACCCTGGTCTCAGAGTGGGAGCACAGCACTTCCCTGACTAGTTGGGGGATTTTGCAGAGGCAGCTTCTCTGGCTTTCACAAAATTCCACAAGTCCTTCTGCCCCCCTGTCCTCAGGGAGGCTCTTCCACTCTCACAGAGGTTGTGCAAATCATAGCACTTATAAGACAAGGCAGGTATTTCTCGGGCGCCCTCTGCCCTTAATATCAGGCACCTCCATCTTCCCTTCAGTCTTCCAAATGCACTCTCCATTGTCATTCTGTAGCTGCTCAGGGGAGAGTCAAACAGCTCCTATCGAAGTGTCCACTAAAAATCTTTATAAGTCAGGGGAGCAGAGGGTAAGCTGGGTCTGCCACAATGACTGGAGGAAGCACATCTCTGTCACCACCAATGTCCATTGGTGATCATGGAAGCAAAGTTCCATTTTTTCATAAAGATTCTGGTACCATGGACCTTTCCAGACCACCCCACTTTATTATTGGTGAAGTTCATAGAATCATAGAAGATTAGAGTTGGAATAGACCTCAGGAAGTCATCTAGTCCAACCCCAACTAAATCATCCCAGCAAGGGCTTTGTCAAGCCGGGCCTTAAAAACCTCTAAGGATGGAGATTCCACCACCTCCCTAGGTAACCTATTCCAGTGCTTCACCACCCTCCTAGTGAAATAGTTTTTCCTAATATTCAACCTAGACCACCTCCGCTGCAACTTGAGACCATTGCTTCTTGTTCGGTCATCTGGTACCACTGAGAACAGCTGAGCTCCATCCAGGTAGTTGAAGGCTGCTATCAAATCCCCCCTCACTCTTCTGCAGACTAAATAAGCCTAGTTCCCTCAGCCTCTCCTCATAAGTCATGTGCCCCAGCCCCTTAATCATTTTTGTTGCCCTCCACTGGACTCTCCAATTTGTCCACATTCTTTCTGTAGTGGGGGACCCAAAACTGGATGCATTACTCCAGATGTGGCCTCACCAGTGCTGAATAGAGGGGAATAATCACTTCCCTCGATCTGCTGGCAATGCTCCTACTAATGCAGCCCAATATGCCGTTAGCCTTCTTGGCAACAAGGGCACACTGCTGACTCATATCCAGCTTCTCATCCACAGTAATCCCCAGGTCCTTTTCTGCAGAACTGCTGCTTAGCCAGTCAGTCCCCAGCCTGTAGCAGTGCATGGGATTTTTCCGTCCTAAGTTCAGGACTCTGTACTTGTCCTTGTTGAACCTCATCAGATTTCTTTTGGCTCAATCCTCCAATTTGTCTAGGTCACTCTGGACCCTATCCCTACCCTCCAGTATATCTACCTCTCCCCTCAGTTTAGTGTCATCTGTGAACTTGCTGAGGGTGCAATCTATCCCATCATCCAGATCATTAGTGAAGATGTTGAACAAAACCGACCCCTGGAGAACTCCTCTTGATACCGGCTGCTAACGACATCGAGCTGCCATGGTGATCAAACAGTCTGTCTGCACCATTGGAGAAATACCCCTTTCTGTTGGTGAATGCCGAGGCCTGATGTGGTGTATTTGGTCTTTTTTGAGGGGGTAGGAAATTACAGGCATGTGGGTCCTATCAATAGCCCCTACATAATCTGGGAACCCTAACCATATAAATCCATCAACTCCCATACATTTCCCAGCTTTGTAACTAAGGCAGCAGCACCCTCTTAGCACCAGTGCAAACCTCCATGACAGCAGCCCCAGCAGTTGATCTGCCAACACCAAACTGTTTAGCCTACTGATCAATAGCAAGTGGGGTGTGCATGTGTGTTAACATCCAGAGAATGATGGCCACACACTTCTCCATACTGATGGGAACTGGCACGTTGGTGTTCTGCGGCCTCAGCTCTGGCGCGAACTCTGCACAGATCTCAAGGACGGTAGCATTCCAAATCCTGAAGTTCTGCCCCATTGGTGGTCATCCCAGTTCTGTAGCAATGTCCTGTCCCACCAGTTGGTGCTGGGTGGCCAAACCCAGCAGTGGAGTGAAGCTGCTCTAGGACAATGTCATGCAGAAGTAACTACTCGGTTTCTTCTCCTCCAGCAATAGCTGCACAACGTTATGCAATGGCTGTCTCCCAACTCATCCAAAGCCATCTGGCTGCATGATCGCCAATACATCTGGAGCACCCTGTTCATATTAATGCCTGTCAGGATTGCAGTACTCAGCAGTGCTTCCTCCATGCTGTCTGACAAGTTTGAAAATGGTGCTGGCCTACTAAAACCAGATGAAATATGGGATACTAAGAAAGGAATCATGGGAGTTTAAGTGCCAGAATTCCTGTAGGTTCTGGTAGGTATCTCACAACACGCTGCAAGAAAAATCCCAGAATCTAGCATGGAACATTACACCATGGGATATCTGACCTGCTATTTCAGAAGCAGTGCAGAATGGTGTGGACGCAGTCATTCACATGAGAAGTAGCTTAAACCAGCATAAACAAAGTGGTGGAGGTGTAGTTTCGGGATAGTTATAGCAGAAAAACATGCAATACTGTATTGGAAACGCTTTCCCATGCAGACAAGCGCTGAGCCTGAAGGGGGAGCTGTGAGCAGTCACCATTTTCTTTCAAAGGCTATTTCTACATAGCTGCCGGAGCCTGTCCCTGCGGCGAGGAAAGGCTCTGGCAGGGTGGAGATGGCAGGTTCTGGTAGCGGACCACCACATTACTAAAAATAGCAGTGTAGATGAGGGAGGCGCTGCTTGGATGTGTAGGGTATAGACTCATAGACTTTAAGGTCAGAAGGGACCATTATGATCTTCTAGTCTGACCTCCTGCACAACGCAGGCCACAGAATCTCACCCACCCACTCCTGTAACAAACCCCTGACCTATGTCTGAGCTACTGAAGTCCTCAACTTGTGGTTTAAAGACTTCAAGGTGCAGAGAATCCTCCAGGAAGAGACCCGTGCCCCATGCTGCAGAGGAAGGCGAAAAACCCGCAGGGCCTCTGCCAGTCTGCCCTGGAGGAAAATTCCTTCCCGACCCCAAATATGGGGATCAGCTAAACCCTGAGCAAGTGGGCAAGACTCACCAGTCAGCACCCAGGAAAGAATTCTCTGTAGTAACTCAGATCCCACCCCATCTAACATCCCATCACAGGCCATTTGGCATATTTACCGCTAATAGTCAAAGATCAATTAATTGCCAAAATTAGGCTATCCCATCATACCATCCCCTCCATAAACTTATCCTGTGGGTTCAGACATGTAGCGCACTCTACTTGCCTAAGCTGTGGCTCGCTGTCTACACTGCTCTTTATACCTGTGCTAGTTGGGCACGCAGTGTCTGGACTCGATGTGCCACCACAAGTGTGTAGACACCCTGAGAGTGCTAGAACAAACCATATTTTCTTTAAAAACTCACAACTTGAATTATTCGTAGCGGTTGCAGCATCGAAGCTATGGGAATCCTGTTCCTCTTGAAGGTGAGAGATGAAACCTGTGACTGATGAAAACAGCCAGGGTTCTTGTGTGCCCTGGTGTATGTGGTGCATATCCCGGTGCTCTGGCTGCCTGCCCCTCCCTTCTGAAGGAGGCAGTGTGTCTCCACATCATTTTCAGCTTGCTTGGCTACTTGCCATTCAATCAGACAATGGGGGGAGTGAATGCTACTGTTCCATGGAAAGAGCCAGTTTGGATGGATGTCTGTGAAAGCAGGATTGGGCCCAAGCCTGCCTCTCTAGGGGTTTTAAATAAAAAGAATTAGAGCCAGTTACAAAGATTGTGCAGCCCTGAAAGCTGAGGAAATTGATGCTGTTGTTTTTCATTTTTAAATGCAAAATGTTGCACCACTGGTATGAAGGATGAGACTTTAATTGCACAACAATCTAGGGAGTAAGAGTTAAGGTTCTCCAGTAGCATTATTTTTGCCCCATCGCATGGCTACGTTACAATAAGGTTTTTAATTATCTGATTATAGGACATGCATGTGCTGTGTGAACTACATCAGGTTACACAGAAAGGGAGAGTTTAAGCATTAAACAGATTATTCACTGTTCAGTCTGTCTGGAGGAGCAGTACAGTGCACTATGCAGTTCTCCCATGTTCCTGTTTTGTCCTTTTCCTTAGACTTTATTGATGTAAAGCATCTGCCTTTTCCCTCTGGGGGCAAATGGACTTTTATTAACATTTTTCAAGAACTAATTAACTTCTGGGCTCAGATCAAACCTGAGCAACTTTACTCTAAAATGCAAATTTCTTTCAGAAAGTTCTAAGCACCTGAATAGCAGAGGTCAGTGAAAATGCCATGTCAGCGGTAACCAGTCTTGCCATTGCAGTGTTAGTTGATACCCCGTGTTGTTGTAGTTAAAGTGCAGATTAAAGCAACAGACAATTTGACTTTCCCAAGTAAGGGCACTTTTCTTTACATCTCTAGATCCACAGCAGAGTGTGATCGATGATGCTTGTCAGGTCTGTTTGCGTTAATTGATGAAACTCAATTTGATTATGACCGATTATAGCAATAACTTGAATATTCTAAATTTTGGGACTTTGTAAACTTTTGGGTATTGGCTAAGATGAGTTACTGGTGAAATCTGAAGCCTGTACAACATTTTATCTTTTAAATTAGAGTATCCTAAATAAATGTGAGGAAAGCAGGGCAAGGAAGCATTTTCCATTATGATTTATTATTTATATTGTGGTGGACTCTAGAAATACAAGTCAGGGATTGGCACCCCATTGTGCAAGGCATCTGGGACACACAACAGAAAGCTTGTCCCTGTCCCAAGGAACTTATAAATATAATCTATGTAAACATTACTAAATATTTATATTTTAAATGTATATAGAAAAATAAGTTATTCTATAGCGGGGTGACCAACCTGAGCTGGAGAAGGAGCCAGAATGTACCAATGTACATTGCCAAAGAGCCACAGAAATACATCAGCAACCCCCCCCCATCAGCTTCCCCCTCCCAGGGCCTCACGCCCACCGGCAGCCCCGCCAATCAGCACCTTGCCCTCCCTCCCCACACCTCCCGATCAGCTGTTTCGTTGTGTGCCGGAGGTTCTGGAGGGGGAGGAGCGAGGGCATGGCAGGCCCAGGGGAGGGGGCGGGAAGGGGTGGAGTGGGGGCCAGGCCGGTGGCAGAGCCAGGGGGTTGAGCAGTGAGCACCCCCGGCACATTGGACAGTTGGCTCCTGTAGCTCCAGCCCTGGAGTCGGTGCCTATCCAAGGAGCCGCATATTAACTTCTGAAGAGCCACATGTGGCTCCTGAGCCAAAGGTTGGCCACCCCTGCTCTATAGAATCATAGAAGTGTAGCTGTGGGCGGCCGTGCCGGCAGATGATCAATGTAAACGAACTGTCTCGGGCCCCGCCAGCAGATTACCCTGACGGGCTGCGTGCGGCCCATGGGCTGCAGGTTGTCCACATTGCCTTGGACTTTGCTAGTGCACTCCCCAAGTGCCAGCTTTCGTAGTGGCCAGTTGGGCTTTTGGCATAGGTGGCGGTTTGCGCTCGTGTGGAGCCTGGCCTAGTGCTCCGGCATTGTCCATAAACAACACCAGGGGAATTAACACGAACAAAGGGAGTCAATGTGAGAGAGAGAAGGAAATGCCTCCCTCCCAGGGGTATCTCAAGCAGGTGCTCCCTTCCCTCGGGCTGAGAGTTGCAGGTGGGCTCTCTTCCCAGACCTACCCCCAGCTGAGCTGAGCTGCTCGGCTCCCTGAGCATCTCTTGCAGGTGGGGCAGGGTCTGGCTGAGCCCAGAGCAGCTCCTTAACCCTTTGTTATCCATTGTGGGGTTTGCATACCCCATCACAGCATATTTTTTGAGGCCTTCCCAAAACACCCTTGCAGTATCCTATTACTATGAACCCATCTGCAGTTCTTCCATTTTTTGTTCCCCGTTCCATGTTTCCCTGGATGCCTGTCCATCTCTGACTGACACAGCTGGAAACAGCCTCCAATCTCTTATTCCTGCACTTCAGTGGGCCTTTTAATTTATAAAGGTCACTTTATTAGTGACCCTTCCTCGCACACACAGATGCCTGGGTATCGTTATTGCTAATCAAAATGCAAATGTAAAACAGGACCCCATTTCTGCACAGAAATAAAGCCCCCACAGGCATTGCACACAATAATCCTGTTAATCTGCAACACCGTAGAGTGTGTAACCTTCAGACAAAGCCCAGTGCTCCTGCCTGCTATACCCAGGGTAAACAGGGCGAATGGATGTGCCCCACCTACACACAGTTCACAGAACAGCAGCAAAGGGGAGACAGGCATTTGCTCAGACATGTTATTTCTATTTTCTGCCTTGTTTGTAATTAGGATTTCTTTCATCTCTGCTTTTATAGACCACTCATCACCATGGTATCTGAGTGCCTTACATCATCTCAAAGTACACAATAAAGGAACAAATGGCTTGTTCTCCTTTCCCACTCCCCTCCCCCTAATTAGCCCAAGGTTTTAATGTTTGGTTGGGGGGTGGTTTTGTTATTATGGAGAAAGCTTGGACAAAGCAGTGGGCTCTAATTTTTCTCAGAAGATTCATGGTGAGCCTAGCACCTCCTGGGAGTGAGTCCCACAATTATGGACAAGTTGCAGAAAAAGCTATCGGGCACACAAGTCTCACTCCAGGGGTAACAGTTCCATTATTTCAGTGGAGAGCAGCTGTTGTCAGAGGTCACAATCATGCAGGATGAGTTGATCCCTTGTGTAGCCTGAGTCAATCCTATGGAGGTCTTTGCTAGTTTAGGTCTCACTTTAGTCCTGATCTTCAAACTATGGTTATTGAGTTTGTGGAAAGAAAGTTTGGGAAGCAAACAAATGGGATAATGTAGTAAGGAAGTGAATGGAAAATGTCTCCAGGAAAGAGATGGGATGTGCGACTGAACATTCCCATTATAGTGGGATACACGAGAAGTAAGTTCTATTGACTTAATGGATTTACATGAGTGTAAAATCTGTGTTTGTGAAGTTAGAAGCAAGCCCAGACAATGTAAAGTCATGCCTGACTAACCTAATTGCCTTCTATGATAAGATAACCGGCTCTGTGGATGAGGGGAAAGCAGTGGATGTGCTATTTCTGGACTTTAGCAAAGCTTTTGATACAGTCTCCCACAGTATTCTTGCCAGCAAGTTAAAGAAGTATGGGCTGGATGAATGGACGGTAAGGTGGATAGAAAACTGGCTAGATGGTCGGGCTCAACGGGTAGTGATCAATGGTTCCTTGTCTAGTTGGCAGCCGGTATCAAGTGGAGTGCCCCAAGGGTCGGTGCTGGGGCCGGTTTTATTCAATATCTTCATTAACGATCTGGAAGATGGTGTGGACTGCACCCTTAGCAAGTTTGCAGATGACACTAAACTGGGAGGAGTGGTTGATACGCTGGAGGGTAGGGATAGGATACAGAGGGACCTAGACAAATTAGAGGATTGGGCCAAAAGAAATATGATGAGGTTCAACAAGGACAAGTGCAGAGTCCTGCATTTAGGACGAAAGAATCCCATGCACTGCTATAGACTAGGGACCGAATGGCTGGGCAGCAGTTCTGCAGAAAAGGACCTAGGGGTTACGGTGGACGAAAAGCTGAATATGAGTCAACAGTGTGCCCTTGTTGCCAAGAAGGCTAATGGCATTTTGGGTTGTATAAGTAGGGGCATTTCCAGCAGATCGAGGGATGTGATCATTCCCCTCTACTCAGCACTGGTGAGGCCTCATTTGGAGTACTGTGTCCAGTTTTGGGCCCCACACTACAAGAAGGATGTGGATAAATTGGAGAGAGTCCAGCGGAGGGCAACAAAAATGATTAGGGGGCTGGAGCACATGACTTACGAGGAGAGGCTGAGGGAACTGGGATTGTTTAGTCTGCAGAAGAGAAGAATGAGGGGCGATTTGATAGCTGCTTTCAACTACCTGAAAGGGGGTTCCAAAGAGGATGGATCTAGACTGTTCTCAGTGATAGAAGATGACAGAACAAGGAGTAATGGTCTCAAGTTGCAGAGGGGGAGGTTTAGGTTGGACATTAGGAAAAACTTTTTCACTAGTAGGGTGGTGAAGAACTGGAATGGGTTACCTAGGGAGGTAGTGGAATCTCCTTCCTTAGAGGTTTTTAAGGTCAGGCTTGACAAAGCCCTGGCTGGGCTGATTTAGTTGGGTTTGGTCCTGCTTTGAGCAGGGGGTTGGACTAGATGACCTCCTGAGGTCCCTTCCAACCCTGAGATTCTATGATTCTATGATTCTATGAAAGCCAGAGCAGAATGTCAACATGGGTAAATCAGGAATTGAGTGAGAGGAACCATTTGCAAGCAGTGATGGAAGGCATGGAGCACAGACCCTCCTGGCTGGGAGAGGGGTAAAAACTGGGATGCTGGAAGGCCAGAAGGAAGTTAACCACTTGGGTGCTATCTGATGTACCTGGCAGATGGGGAAAAATTCATCTCCAGTGCTATGCTGTGTACCTCCTACCTAGGTTCTTAATGAAGTGCCAAGGTTCCATCGGAGTCATTGCACAGTGGGAACGCCCTAACATTCAGCAGTAAAAGGGTTAAAGTTTGACACAATTATGCAGAAAATGGAAGAAAGACTCCACACGTAATAATAAATTAGAAATGTTTAGAACATAGAAGACAAAGGCTAATGAAGGAAACGGTGAGGTCACTAGGAGATATCAAGGGTTGAGGGAGACGCAGACAATACTAAATAGAAAAATGTAATGGATTCTTTGCCTGGGTCCTCACAAAGGAAGATGGGGACACAGATGCCACAAAGGCATATTTTTCTTCAGGAAGGAAGAAGAAATATCTCAGAAAACTGAGATTGTGCCAGAAAAAGAATCAAGGAACGAGAATGTCCGGAGACAAAGTTCCAGGGTCAGACAGGATTCATCCTAGATTTCGGGGGGTGGGGAAGAGGGACAAAAAAAAAATGGAGGAACCTGTAGTGGAATGATGTGAAATACATTTAGGTACCAAAGGACTAGAAGATAATGTATCTCCTCTATTTAAGAAAGGATTTAGGGAAGCCCTAATGAACATTTATTATGGAGACATTAGAAATTACTCTATAATTTACATTGGGCATTAACATTATTAATAAAATTAATATTGAATTAACAGAGTTAACATGCGTCGTCAGCATGGAAGCATGTCCTCTGGAATGGTGGCTGAAGCATGAAGGGGCCTACTGAATGTTTAGCGTATCTGGCACATAAATACCTTGCAATGCCAGCTACAAAAGTGCCATGCAAATGCCTGTTCTCACCTTCTGGTGACATTGTAAATAAGAAGAGGGCAGCATTATCTCACGTAAATGTAAGCAAACTTATTTGTCTTAGCGATTGGCTGAACAAGAAGTAGGACTGAGTGGATTTGTAGGCTCTAAAGTTTTACATTGTTTCGTTTTTGAGAGCAGTTATGTGTAAACAAAAAATCTACATTTGTAAGGGCGAACCGTGGCCACTTGGAGTTGCGGGCGGCCGTGCCTGCGGACGGTCAATGTAAACAAACTGTCTCATGCCCCACCTGCAGATTACCCTGACGGGCCGCATGCGGCCCGCAGGTTGCCCACCACTGGTCCAAGGATATGGCTTTAGCATGATTGAGAGACATGGTGACGGCTCTGTAATCACTACAAAATGGAACCATGCTTCAACCCAGACAGGGGACCTAGTGACATGGCTTCACTTGTCGTATAGATGGGTTAAACTGGGGCCCATTTGGTAGGTTCCTGTTAGTTACATTACTTAAGCCTAAAGTGTCCCTAATTCATATCCCTAGTTTCCGTGCCGATGGATTGTTTGCCATGAGACTCCAGCTACACTGACCTTTGGGAAGTGACATAATCAGTTTGTCCAGGTTTTCTTTTCACTTTTGTCTCTGCGTGATGGCTGATGCCCAGTGTGTGCCAAGGAGGCCCTTCAGACCCAATAATGCGCCCTTGTGTCTTGTAGCATGCGTGGAATTTGCATAGGCTGTGCTGGAGCAGGCGGGTGTCTTTGTTGTTGGAAACAAGGAGCAAGTTCTTTTCTCAGTGTCTGCTTCCCAATGCCTCTCCAAAAGCTCTCGGCATTCATGTAAGAGATTTGGTTTTCTATCTGTTTTTGCATTAGGCATTATTGAATTTACTGAAACTAACCTCTGGAATATGCCTGGTGATCCTGTTGGTTGCTCTAGGTTGGAGAGATTTGATTTTAGTGCAGTGGGTTTTCTCTCTGCGAATCTAGAGACGTAATTAGCAGTGGAGGGAGCAGATAGTTTGTGCTGCTTGATGTAGCTGTTAGAAAGTATTTGCATATCTACTGTGTGGGGAACAAAAACTGCTAGTGAGTGAATAACAGAGCAAGGATCATTGCAGGCAAGGTAGCTGGGTCTAAATATTAAACCACCTCATAAGGATGGCCGGACTGGGTCAGATCAATGGTCCAGTTAGCCCAACATCCTGTCTTCCAACAGTGGCTAGTGCCGGATGCTTCAGAGGGAATGAACAAAACAGGACATTTGAATTATCTATCCTCTGTCATCCAGTCCCATCTTCTGGTAGCCAGAGGTTTAAGGACACCCAGAGCGTGGGTTTGCATCCCTGACCATCTTGGCTAATAGCAATTGATGGATCTATCCTCCATTAACTTATCTAATTCTTTTTTGAACCCACTTACACTTTTGGTCTTTAACATCCCTTGGTAATGAGTTCCCCAGGTTGACTGTGTGTTGTGTGAAGAAGTACTTCCTTATGTTTGTTTTTAAACCTGCTGCCTATTAATTTCATTGGTTGATTCCCAGTTTTTGTGTTATGTGAAGGGGTAAATAACACTTTTTCTCCACCTCATTCATGATTTTATAGACCACTATCATATCCCCCCTCAGTCGTCTCTTTTCCAAATTTAACAGTCCCAATCTTTTTAATCTCTCCTCCTATGGAAGCTGTTCCATACCCTGATCATTTTTGTTGCCTTTCTCTGTACTTTTTCCAATTCTAATATATTTTTTGAGATGGGGCGACCAGAACTGCACGCAGTATTCAAGATGTGGGCACACCATGGATTTATATAGTGGCATTATGACATTTTCTGTCTTATTATCTATCTTTTTTCCTAATGGTTCCTACCATTCTCTTAGCTTTTTTGACTGCCGCTGCACATTGAGTAGATGTTTTCATAGAACAATCCATGATGATTCCAAGATCTCTTTCTTAAGTGGGAACAGCTAATTTAGATCCCACCATTTCATATGTATAGTTGGGATTATGTTTTCCAATGTGCATTACTTTACATTTATCAACATTGAATTTCCTCTGCCGTTTTGTTGCCCAGTCACCTAGTTTTGTGAGATCCCTTTGTGTAATCCCTTTCTGTTGGGATTATCACTCAGCACAAATTGCAGAGTGCTTACTGCAAGTCCGTGGTTTATAGTGATTCCAGCAAGTGTTTTCCACTGTGGAGTCTAAGTCCCAAGTTCTCTTGTCACTTATTCTGGTCACGTATCCTAGTTATGACACCACAGTCCTTCGAGTGCTTGCTCATGTCGATTCCATTCTAGGTGTGCGCGGTCATCAGAGATTTTTGCCTCTAGTGGTATTTGTAGGGCCGGCTGTGACGCCCCCTTGAGAGCCATGCTCATGCGCCGGTATATCAGGCCCGCCAGCCCTACGCCCTCTCAGTTCTTTCTTACCGCCCGTGGTGGTTAGTCAGAGTGCCTTTCCTTGCTTAGCAAGGGCTAGCAGTTTTCGTCTTCGGACTTCGTGCCTTTGGGCCTTGTAAATAGTTAATTCTTTAGTAGTTAGTGTTCAGTAGCTGTTACATGTTCATAGTTGTTAGTAGAGTCCCAGTGGGGACTTTGCCCCAGATCGGGCATGCCTCAGTCTCCCAGATTTAAGCCCTGCGCAGACTGTAACAGGTCTATGCCTGTGAGTGACCCCCACAGCAGCTGTCTCAAGTGCTTGGAGGAGGCACACATTAAAGACAAGTGCCGTATTTGTAAGAACTTTCAGCTCCGCACACAGAAGGAGCGGGATATTCGATTACGGGCTCTCCGATTACGGGCTCTCCTCATGGAGTCCACCCTCCATCTGGCCTCCAAGCCATCCCGGCAGGATTGGCCGAGCACCTCGGCATCAGTGTGAAGTGCACTGCCAGCACCGACCTCTGCCCAGCACCGTGCCTAAAAAGAAGGTGAGGAAGCATGGCTCCCCGGCGCCAGGAAAGAAGAGCCAGGATTCATTGGGCAAAGGACCCACCTCGGGCCGCCCGTCTACCCCGGAGCCATGCAGTCAGCCTTCTCCCGTCGGAGCCGTTATCCCCATGAAAGGTCCTCCTCCGACTCCTGTGAGTGGTATCGGACCAACACTCCTGCCGACACCAATGCCCTTGCGTGCTCCCGCACCGCCGAGAGAGCAAAGGCCTCCACCCACACCGCCGACACAGCAAGTGCTGCAGGTTTCGGCAAAGGCTCCCCAAGAGCAGCCGCTAAAGCTCCTCAGGGAGCGGTGGAGTGCCGCCGATCCCCTGAGACAATGACGTGCTCTCCACCTCCGCGCCGCAGGTAACTAGAGCCACTGCCCAGATTGTCTAGGGCTCGCCCTCGGTCACTGGCACCACGATTGCAGTCCCCGTCGTCTTGATGTGGATTGCATAGAGGGAGGCGCCGGTCTCCTTACTACCGGTACCAGTCACTCTCCTGCCAGTCACCTTCTCGACGTTGATCCCGGTCGCCTACGCCGTGAGAGAACTCTCCATTCCATCTCCGGTCCCCCCGGCTCTGACATCGGTCCCCTCGTTCTGGGCACCAGGCTCCGATGACAGTGGTCTCTAAACAGACCCAGGCATTCACGGCCCCACCATGGTCTCCGGAAGGCAGTTCCTCCGGCACAGAAGGGAGAGTTAGCCCCTCACCTAGACCCCAACAGCGTAAATGGGCGCCCGAGGCCGCATCGGCGCAGTAGCAGCCCGGCCAGTGACCTTGTTGGAATGCGTGGGGAGTGCCGGTCATGGCAATGTCCCTTCGCTCCGCTTGTCTGACGCCGCCTCGGAGCAGCAGGTGATGGCACCGACGGCACCAGGCTCGGTGCGAGAGGCGCGCTCGGAGGCATACCCACTCCTAAGAGTTTGATACTCTGGTGGAGGAGGGCACCGTGATGTCCAGGTGCTCCTTCCAGATGGCGTGGGATGCGGCGGACTCGGCAGCCAGGGTGGTAGCGTCCTGGCTTCAGACCACCGGACTCTCCCAGGAGATGCAGACCTCGATGCAAGACCTCCCATTCGATGGGAACGGTCTCTTTTCTGACCAGACGGATGTGAGACTCCATGGGCTGAAAGACACCAGGTCCACCCTTCGCTCACTGGGCATGCATACGCCACAGTCGGTGCGCAAGCAGTTCCGGCCACCTCCGCCGCCAAGGTCTTGGCAGCCTTGTCTGGGGTCTGGGTTTGGTCGTCACTGCCTTTCCACCTCCCGCTCACCTGAGCAGCCTGGCCTGGCAAAGCATTCCGGAGGTCAGAAGCGAGCGCGCGAGGCCCCAGTCAATTCCCCAGCTCCACCGTTTTCTTTCTTCAACTGCCTTCACCCCGACCGTTCAGCCTGGTCGCGGGTCACCTCGGACTGCTGGGTACTGGACATAGTATCTCAGGGCTATCCCTTGCTGATGTACGCCTTCCCGCCAGTGCCATTGATTCACAGGGTCCGTGTGAAAGTCAAGCGAGACAGAGCAAAGATTATCCTGGTGGCCCCCGCGTGGCCTCGCCCGCACTGGTTCGTCACGTTGCTGAGCCTTTCGGCAGCTGCCCCGCTACAACTGCCACTTTGTCCGGATCTGCTGTCCCAGAACCACGGCAGTCTGTTGCACCCGAACCTGGCAGCGCTGCACTTGACGGCTTGGCTACTGCGTGGCTAAGCACGGACGAACGGGCATGCTCGACCCGTGTTCAGCAGGTCTTGCTAGGCAGCAGGAAACCCTCCACCAGGGCAACCTACCTGGCGAAGTGGAAAAGGTTCACATGTTGGACCTCGGAGTGGCATATTCGGGCCTCGGACGCCCTGCTGCAGGATATCCTGGATTATTTGCTGCACCTCGAACTCCAAGGCTTGTCCCTCTCTTCGATCAAAGTCCACCTGGCTGCCATTTCAGCGTTCCATCCTCCGTTCCAAGGCAGGTCTATCTTCGCCCACCATGTGACGGCGTGGTTAGTGAAGGGTCTGGAGTGGCTCTATCCTCACATCCTGGGGCCTGAATCTTGTGCTGTCAAGGCTCATGGGATCTCCCTTTGAGCCTTTGGCTTCCTGCTCTCTCCTGCTTCTCTCCTGGAAGGTTTCATTCCTGGTCACGATAACGTCGGCCCGTAGGGTGTCTGAGATCAGGGCGCTCACCTCGGAGCCAGCCTGTATGGTTTTCTACAAGGACAAGGTCCAGCTGTGCCCACACCTGATGTTTCTGCCCAAGGTCATTTCCCAATTTCATACTGGCCAGGACATATTCTTACCAGTCTTAATTCCAAAGCCTCATGTGTCAGATGAGGAACGCAGGCTACACACCCTGGACATCTGGAGGGCGCTGGCCTTCTACATAGATAGAACAAAGCCATTTCATAAGTCAATGCAGTTGTTCGTTGCAGTGGCAGACAGGATGAAAGGTTGCCCAATGTCTGCTCAGAGGATCTCATCCTGGATCACAGGTTCCAGCCTGCATCCGCCAGCGATAGTGACGGCACGCTCAACTAGGGCACAGGCATCATTGGCAGCCTTCCTGGCACAGGTACCGAGCCAAGAGATCTGTCGAGACGCTACCTGGTCGTCCATCCACATGTTCGTGTCTCATTATGCACTGACCCAGCAAGCTTGAGACGACGCTAACTTTGGCAGAGCAGTGCTGCAAGCTGCAAGACTGTGAACTCTGAGCCCACCTCCGTTGATGCTGCTTGTGAGTTGCCTAGAATGGAATCATCATGAGCAAGCACTCGAAAAAAACCTGGTTACCTACCTTATAACTGTTGTTCTTCGAGATGTATTGCTCATGTCCATTGCCCATTACCCACTCTCTTGCCCCTCTGTCGGGGTTGTCAGCAAGAAGGAACCGAAAAGGCGTAGGGCCGGCGGTGCCTGATATACCAGCACATGAGAGAGGCACTCATGGGGACACCATGGCTGGCCCTACAGATATCGCTAAGGCAAAAATCTCCGATGACCACACACGTGGGTGCGTGCACACCTAGCATGGAATGGACATGAGCAACACATCTCGAAGAACAACAGTTATTGAAAAGGTGGGTAACTGTTTTTTCTGCCTTTTAGATCAAAAATGCTGTAACGAAACTGCCCTTGGCGGGACACTACTGAGAGTATCAATTCAGGACAAATTGCTTAGAGCAAGGCAGTTACAGCCCAAGGCTGGGGTTCCTTTACTAGCTGAGGCACACCAAACCAGCCAAACAGAGAGGACTTCGGTTTTACCCCACTGGCTAACCAGAAGTCATACAAGCAATTCCCTTAGACACTCCAGTTTCCCAGTATCACCACCAGCACCGCTCCTTATGGGGATGAATGGTTATGAAAACCAATACCCCAGTAAAAGAAAAAAGGTTCTCCTGATCCCAAAGGACCAAGCCCCAGACCCAGGTCAATATACCAGTCAGATCTTACCCACAAATCATGCTGTTGCCAATCCTTTAGAATCTAAAACCTAAAGGTTTATTCATAAAAAGAAAGAAATATAGATGAGAGTTAAAACTGGTTAAATGGAATCAAATACATACAACAATTGCAAAGTTCTTAGTTCAGGCTTGTTTCAGGCTTGATGGGATTACTGCTGATTTTAAACCAATTAAGTCTCTGGAGTACAAACATCCCAGCTTGGATGGGTCGTTCAGTCCTTTGTTCAGAGCTTCAGTTTCAAGCATAGTTCCTCCAGAGGTCAGAAGCAGGATTGAAGACAAAATGGAGAAGATGCCTTTTATAGTTTCTTGCCATGTGGCCTGTTTCCTTTGTTTCAAACACAAGCTGCCCAGCACATGGCTTGAAAGCCTCAGAGTTCTGTCCATAGGCATGTCCCTGAATGCCTTGCTGAGTCATAAGGTATATCTGCCTTCTCTCAATAGGTCAGTTGTATAGCTGATGGTTATTAATGGGCCATCAAGCAGGCGAGGCAGTACTGATGCCAAACTGTCTGGGGTGTCACCCAGAAGTATAGCACAAGTTTGAAATACAGAAAGTATAGAGCCAATACTTATAACATTAAATACAAAATGATACCTGCATACAGGTAGCATAATCATAACCAGCAAATCATAACCTTTCCATAGACACCTTACTTGACCTCCTTTGTACAAGATTTGGTGCCACTATAGGACCTTGGTTGTAACAATGATCTATACAGTCACAGTTCATGTCAATAACGTCACAGATGCATATAGTTGTTCACCTAGTTATTGAAGCTCACAAATAACAGGGAGACAATAGATTGTAAATTGAGGTTACCTTTATGTGTAGTATGGGATTTTTTTTCTGTCTTCTCCATTCGTTGCTATTTGTAATTAATTATTGCTTTACAGCAGAAAAAAATATGTTTAACACTCCCCACTGGGGAGTGAAATGTCTGCGCACATTTGGTGCTGTGCTACCAGTTTGAACCTTTGTGAAAATTAGAGGAAAGTCTTGATATTTGTCTGGATGCTGAGTGTCAGTGGTGTATGTGTACATTGCAGACACCTCGCCTTTGCCGAAATGTAGGGCCCCACTAGTAATTTGCCATGAGCATGTAGGCAGCGCCTGAGAGAAAATCAAGCCAATTCCAACTGCCCTTGTCTTTGGTAAGAGGTGCAGCTAGTGGAGAATCCAGTCCCAGTGTTTAGTCCCTAATCTTGACCTGAGTACATTTGGGCCCGCCGTTTCTGTGGGCCTTTCTTTGTATTGAAGATAAAGGTAGTTGCAGGCTGCATTGTAGCATTCCATGTATGGCTGTGCTTTTGTTACCTGGTATATATTCTTTGGGGATATGCTCACTGTCACACAAGTGGTCGTTGCTCTGGTAGTGTGACTAGAGCCTTCAGGTTTAAAGTTCGGTTAATGATTCAAATAGCTGCTTTGGGGGCTTTTTCCCTTTCTCTGAGATTTCTACCCTGAGGCATTTAGTGATCGGAAATCTTGCTGCCAAGGTTTATTAGACAGAGTTGTGAGACAGTTGTACTGTTTTGTGCATCTTGTCTTGGGTACAGTTGTTAATTATAATGTTAAAAAACAAAACCAAGAAGAGCTGTTGTCCCAGCTCCGCTGAAGCTACGCACGCTGTTGATTAATAGCAAGCATGGGACAAGCAGTGGTTTTGAAGAACACACTGGCAGCTCCAGTGCGAGTAGATGTCTTTTCCAGAGTGAGGTTGCTCCAGAGGCCTGGGATTTGGGGGGACGCTGGCTCTACGAGTGAATTCTGGAGGAAATGTTTTACAACCGGTCTCCTTTTCTTTCCCAGTGATGCTATCTGCAGGTTTGTCATCTGCAATGACTCCTCCCTCCGTGGGCACACAGTCATCTTCAACCCTGACTTCTTTGTGGAGAAGCTGCGGCATGAGAAGCCTGAAGTCTTCACAGAGCTGGTGGTCAGCAACGTCACCAGGCTCATCGACCTGCCGGGAGCAGAGTTGGCCCAGCTGATGGGGGAGGAGGGCCCCAAGCTGCCTGGTGGCATTGGCACAGCCTCTGGATTCTTTCGGTCCCTAATGTCTCTGAAGCGTAAAGGTAGGCACTGTGCTCTGCCTGGCAGCTGTCTCCTTTAGTTTGATGTGGACCACGGAGGTCCTGAATCAGATTCCATTAGCTACACCACATACCACACTCTCTCTAAGCACTCTTGGGAGCCAGGCATGTTGCATGTGCTCCTTGTGGCATCCACCTGTTGTGTCACCTCTTCTATTTAGATTGTAAGCTCTTCAGGACCGGGCCTGTCTCTGTGTTTATTCATTGCCTGGCACCCTGGGGCTGTCATCCCAGGCTAGGGCCCTGGCCTGAAGGAAGGAGCCAAACCAAGAGTGCCTCTAATTAGCAGTCAGTGAATACGAGGTCGCCCCTTCTTTTGTTTCTGCTTGATTTGTGGTGTCTGACCCCCGGGGTAGCTGCAGGGAGATCGCTGCATCTGTTCTCGTCATTCCCAAAGCATCAGCCTTTCTTGGGGAAGTCGTCTTATTGAGTATTCTGATTCCTGTTGTTCCCCCAAGCCCCCGTGAGAAGGCAGCCCCGTTGTGCCAGAGTCAGTACAAACATGTGTGAAGACATGCTCCCTGCCCTGAAGAGCTGACAGTCTGAGAATGAACGAGGTCAGTCTAACTGGATGGGTTATATCAGACTTGAACAGGTCTCTGCAATCAGTCAAATTGAAGGGGTCCAACCGCCTTGCTTCTGCCTCTCAGGGTTCTGAGCTTCCATTCAAAACGTGCAGAGTTTTCCTTGGTTTAGTTTCCCAGGCGCAGTAGGCCTTTCATATTAACAACCGGGCGTTACTAAAGGCTGAGAAAATAGAAAGCCAGAGGACCAGTGTGACGTTGTGTACCTTAGGAGAATACCCTGCACCCCCATGTTCATCCTTATAATATGATTGCGTGGTATCCAATGCAAAGTTTGTCATGTCGGGTGTCTTGGGAAGGTCATGATGCACTTAGAATTGTTGTTACAGTAATGTTATAGGTTGTCATTTCATGTATATAGTTATGAGGCTGAAAATGTGTCCTCATGGCTTAAAACAAGCCCAGGCAAAACTCTCCAGGAGCAGAAGGGCGGTTCACACCTCATCAGGGCATGTATGGGACAAACCCAGCCCAGCCTCACAGGACAAAGGACACTCGCCTAGGGCTTGTCTACACTGGCAATTAACAGCGCTGCAACTTTCTCGCTCAGGGGTGTGAAAAAACACGCCACTGAGCGCAGCAAGTTGCAGCGCAGTAAAGCGCCAGTGTAAACAGTGCCCCAGCGCTGGGAGCTATGCCCCTTGTTGAGGTGGTTTTTTTAAAGTGCTGGGACCACACAAGGTATGTTAAAGCGCTGCCATGGCAGACTAGCCCGTAGGCAGCAACAAAGGATCTGTTGGACTCTCGAGTGAGTCACCCCCCTTCCCTTGGTCAGTCAGGGACTACGATGAGGTAATGATCACCTGACTCTGAAGGGGGGAGGGGGGAAAGGCCAAGAGGGAAGAAAGAACATGATAAAAGGGAGAGACGTTTGCCAGGCTCTTCCTCTCTTCCACCTCCATCTACAGACACCACCACCAAGCGACTGAAGCGCTGATGAATGGGGAGAGCCTGGCTGAAGGGCGACCAGCCAGCCTGTGGTGAGAAGCATCTCAGTTTGTAAGGGCACTGAAAGTGTTAAGCTCAGTGTGACGAAGTGGGGCTGTTCTTACTGTTTCCTCTGAATACTGTGTGGGTGCCTCAGTTTCCCCTATGTATTTCTTAAGTCTCTAGGGGGTGAGATTGTTGCAGAGCAAAGGGCCAGTGCACATAAATGGCCGACACTCTATCTCCTGGCAACTAATGGCCGGGGCCCTTCCCCCCCCTGCAAGGGGATGCTAAAGATGTGGGAGAACAAAGAGATCAGGTGACCTCCTGGCCCGGGAAAGGAACAAAGCCCAGAGGAGGAGGGGCTGGGGGGGGAGTTAGTCTTGGGCTGGCTGGGGAATCGTAGAGAACCCCAAGGTTGGGGGCTAAGTTCCCTACTACCCAGAAGGACCTGACTAAGGGGGTCCTGTTTGTGCCGACAAGCTCTGGTGTGGACTGTGTTCCTGTCATCTAATAATCCTTCTGTTCTACTGCCTGGCTGAGAGTCACGGTGAATCGCAGGAAGCCGGGGGTGCAGGGCCTTGTCTCCCCCCAAACTCCGTGACAATCAGCTTAGAATGTGTTTTGCTTTTATTTCATTTGACCAAATCCGACTTGTTGTGCTGTGACTTATAATCACTAAATCTATCTTTGTAGTTAATAAATCTGTTTGTTTATGCTACTGAAGCAGTGCATTTGGTTTGAAGCATGTCAGAGACTCCCCTTGGGATAACAAGCCTGGTGCATATCAATTTCTTTGTTAAATTGACAAACTCATAGAAGCTTGCAGCGTCCAGCGGGCACAACTGGACACTACAAGACGGCGGTTCCTAGCGTTGTGTCTGGGACTGGAGATATGGGCTGGTGTCATTTGGTTGCAAGTAGCTGGGAGCAGCTTACACGCCAGAAGCTGTGTGTGAACAGCCCAGGAGTGGGGGTTCTCACAGCAGAGCAGGGTAAGGCTGGCTCCCAGAGTCGAGGGTTGGAGTGACCGAGCAGATCACCGGTCCAGATAACACCAGGGGAACGTCGCAGTGGCAGTCTGAGAACGAGGCCAGTCTAACTGGATGGGTTATATCAGACTTGAACAGGTCTCTGCAATCAGTCAAATTGAAGGGGTCCAACCACCTTGCTTCTGCCTCTCAGGGTTCTGAGCTTCCATTCAGAACTCGCAGAGTTTTCCTTGGTTTAGTTTCCCAGGCGCAGTAGGCCTTTCATATTAACAACCGGGCGTTACTAAAGGCTGAGAAAATAGAAAGCCAGAGGACCAGCGTTGTTGAGAAACAATAATGCTCAGACTCACCAGGCCTTTACCCAGGTGCCAAACTCTGGGCTGGAGGGAAGGGCCTGTTTCCGCTCAGGATTCCTGGATTTAGGCACCTAAGCCAGATCAGCGCTTTCTGGCAGAACACAACCAACCAGAGTGAAAGAGAGACCATCCCTTTATAACCAGTAGCTGCAGGGACTTGAACCCAGCTCTTTCACACCCCAGGAAAGGGTCCTAACCATCTGGCTATTGAGCATTCTGGGCTGGAGCGTTCCTGTTCACGCTGTTCCACTTTGTATATGTAATTAAACATTCGTTGGGTGAGAGAGAAAGTGAGAGATTGACCCCATACCCCATGGTCAGGGGACAGTTTGAGTCCCTGCTCCAAGTCAGGCAGAGTGGAGATGATAAACCTGGGGGTATTACATCTGAGGTGAGTGTCCTAGCCACTGTCCTGTTGAGCATAAGGGGGGAAATACATGCCTGCTCCCCAAACTCTCGTCCCTGCTGTCTTTTGGGTGGGTTAGTCATGCTCAGAGCATACCTATTGGATCAGGCCCACAGGTGGGGGAATGTCTACTTTGAGAATCCCATCACGGCTTAGGCGTGAGCTAGGGCTCCGGGCAGCTCGGCAGCATCAGGACTTCGATGGTTTTGCTCGTACCCACCAGTGGAAACTCAAGCATGTAGGGGACTTTACTGGCAGAAACATAGGTGCCTGGGAAATAGAGGGGCCTACAGGTTAAGTGGCAGCTGAGCTGGGGTTTTGTGAATGCCAGTAGTGCCAAAATGTTGGACTTACACGCCTAAGAGGCAGGTAGGTGCCCAAGTCCCTTTGTGAATCTAGCCCTTAGTCTTCAAATGTTCTGAGATCTGTTTAAATGCTCTGCCTTTTCTTCTCATTGCTAGTTGGCACCCACAGCTCAGTCTTGGCACTATGCCCTACTGGACTTGCCAGCCTTTCCAGAAGTATTTCTCTGTTGCCCACGTCACCCTCCCACTCATTAAAGCAGGCCCAGACATTCCTCATAAGTTTTCTCTCTCCACCCAGCTGGGCAGAAACTAATGAACTCAATCTGTGCACCCCTGATACCCACTTACCATCAGCCATGGCGTCCCATTTAGACCAGCTGCCTACTGACAAGGCATAGCTGTGCCTAACTGATTTGAATTAACCTTCCTTTGAAGGCAGTGCTGCCTCGTTAAAGCTCTTATGATGATCTCTTGAGAGGAGAGTTGTCAGCCTTTTAAGGAGGTCTTATGAGGCTTCCTCCATTTTTGGTGGTTTTATTCATTGTCTTCACCTAGAGCAGGAGTGGCCAAACTTTCTGAGCCGCATACAATAATCTTCAGGGGTTCGAGAGCTGCAAGACACACACAACCTGCCCCGTAGCGTGGTGCCTGCTGGGGTGTGGGGCTTCTGCCCCGATGCCCACCTGCTGGTCTAAAGCCCTTAGGCTCCCCTCCCTGCAGTGCAGAAGCCCCTGGTCCCATCATCCCACTACAGGGCAGAAGCCCCGAGCTCCCCCCTGCCCAGTCTTGTAAGTGGAGAATGGGGGGGGGACGGGACGTGGGGGCTCTGGGAGCTACACTTTAACTGTAAAAGAGCCGCATGTGGTTCATGAGCCACAGCTTGGCCATGCCTGGTCTAGAGCATTGATTCTTCTTTGAGTGATTGCTCATGTCAATTCCAACTAGGCGTGCGTGTGCTGCGTGCATGGCAGCCGGAAGGTTTTTCCCCTAGCATACCCGTGGGTTGGTCCAGGTGCCCCCTGGAGACACGCTGCCAAATATAGGGCCCTGCCGACCCGCCGCCACCTCAGGTCCTGCTTGCCACCTGTGACGGTTAGCCGGAACGCTCGTTATCTCTTGCTTCGGCAAGCGCTTCTTTAGCAGTCTTGAACTTTTTCTGTAAATAGTTAGATAGTGTTAGTTGTAGTAGTTTTTGTTTGGGGGTACGCCCCCCTGCCCCCCTCTCCCCAGGGTTTGAACCTTGTGCCGCGTGTGACAAGTCTATGCCCAGGAGTGACCCCCACACTTCCTGCTTGAAGTGTTTGGGGGAGAGCCACCAAAAGGAACGCTGCAAGATCTGCAGGGGATTTCGTCCTCGGACTCGGAAGGAGAGGGATCAGCGCCTCAAGATCCTTCTGATGGAGGCTGCCTTCTGTCCCCACTCGGGCCCCGGGTCAGCCAAGCCGACGCTGAGCACCCCGATATTGGTGCACAGTGTGCTGGCACCGCCGATACATGAGTTGGCACTCAGGTAGGACTCTGCCAGAGACCTTCGGCACCAGCACAGTTCCCCACATAGGGATCCATGCAGGGCAGTGGGCAGCACCGTTCGCAATCCTCGGTGCCCCACAAGAAGAGGAGACCCAAAAGGGGCCGCTCCCCCACGCCCAAACCGGCGCAGAAGTCCGCCGCTGTGAGAACCATGGCAGGCCACGTGAGTTTGAGTCCTCTAACTAGGGTCCCATCGACTCCTGCCCCAGCACAGGACCAGTCGAGTCTGAGCCCCCAACACTCCCCTCTCCGAGAAGGCCGCGATCTACAGTTACCTTCCACGCCAGAGGCGTTCGAGGCTGCCAAGGACCTCATCGCCTTCACGTCACCGCCGTCCCCTCCTAGGTGAGACAGGACACTGAGCTCCGTCTCAGCAGCACCTGTGAGACCCTCAGTGCCGTCCAGAGGCAAACCGGTGATTGTACTGCGCCAGTCACCATCCCCATGGCACCAATCACTGGTACCATCCACCAGTGGATGGATAGGGGAGCCGCACTGGTCCCTGAGTTCCAGGCACCGCTCTCCAGCACCGCTTCTCCATGGTCATCTTACAGCGAGTCCTCGGAGTCGGAAGTGGAGTCCTATAGGTCCAGGAGAAGCAGGCAGTCCAGCAGCTTCATCCAGGGCTGGAGCCTGGTCGGTGGCCTCAGCATCATACGTGCCTCTGACACCTCACCCGGGGCAGGACCAATCATTTGCCACGCCAACACTTACCACGCTGGAAGACCAGGCACTGCGGGATCCCGTTGGTGCCGAGGGCAGAGAACAGGACATGCTCCCAGCTAGGCCCTCGTCCTCATCCTCGCCTGATGAGGCGATGGCGGGAACGTCGACGGCCCCGGCCGTGGAGGACAGCAGGGTGGCGCAGAACCTGGAGATCCAGGCGGAGGAGGTCGCCGAGACATCAGATTCTGTGGTGGACATTCTCACTCCCTCTGGTCCCTCCCGTATCGCCCTGCCACTTATTAAGACCATACAGGACTCCACTAAGATCCCTGCCTCCTTACCAGCAATGGCGAAGAGGAATGAGTGGAAATGCTTCGTTCCCTCTAAGGGGTTTGAGCATTTGTACACCCATCCTCCGCCAGAGTCTCTAGTGGTAGCCGCGACAAATGAGCGGGAGCACCAAGAATACCAGGGCCCTTCCACAAAAAAACGGGAGGCTAAAAAGCTGGACCTCTTTGGGAGGAAAATTTATTCCACCGTGGGGCTCCAGCTCCGAATTTCTAACCACCAGGCTCTACTCAGTAGGTACAGCCACAACTCGTGCGGAGCGATGGTGAAGTTTACAGCGCTTCTCCCGGAGGACTCCAGGGCAGAGTTTTCCTTGGTAGAAGAGGGTAAGCTCATTGCCTGCGCCTTGCTCCAAGCAGCCCTCGATGTGGCTGATTCGGCCACCCACACCATGGCCTCTGGGATAGCCATGAGGAGGAGCTCCTGGCTGCATGTCTCAGGGCTCTCATATGAGGTCCAGCAGACTATACAGGACCTCCCTTTTGAGGGCTCGGCCCTCTTTTCAGAAAAGACTGACTCTCAGCTTCATAGCCTCAAGGATTTGAGGGCCACCCTCAAGTCCCTGGGCCTGCACGCTCTGGCTACACAATGGAGGCACTTTAAGTCGCAACCCCCGCCTCGTTTTTACCACCCACAAAACAGGCAGGATTTTTCTCGGCGGCATAATAGAAACAACAGAAAGAGGCCTCCCCCTTCGTCAGCTCTGGGCAGGCAAAACAGTCCTCAGGCCAGAAGCAGAACTTTTGAAGGTGCGCTCGGGGGCAACACACCAGTCCGGACTCTGGATCCATTCCCCCCTTACCTTCTTGTGCCGACTGTCCTGCATGGGCCCAAATTACATCGGATCGCTGGGTACTCCGCACAGTAGAAAGGGGATACTCCCTCCAGTTCTCCCTCCCTCCCTCCCTTCCTTCCATCCCTCTTCAGGGACTCTTCTCACAAGCAACTCCTCACACAGGAGGTGCACACGCTCCTAACGCTGGGGACAGTGGAAGAGGTTCCTCAGGAGCTGAAGGGCAGGGGCTTCTATTCCCAGTATTTCCTAATACTGAAAGCCAATTGTGGCCTCAGGCCCATCCTAGACCTGCGAGAGCTCAACAAGTTCATAAAGAAGCTGAACTGCATGGGCTCTTTAGCCTCCATTATCCCTTGGATCCGGGGGACTGGTACGCCACCCTTGACTTGAAGGATGCTTACTTTCAGATTTCAATAACGCCGTCCCACTGGAGGTACCTCAGGTTCGTGGTGAACCACAATCATTATCAGTTCACAGTCCTTCCATTTGGCCTGTCAGCAGCTCCTTGAATGTTTACTAAGTGCATGGCAGTTGTGGCTGCGTTCTTACGCTAGCATCAGGTGCAGGTGTTCCCGTACCTCGACGACTGGCTAATCAAGGGCGGCTCCAGGGCACGAGTGGAGGTGCAAGTGAGCTTCATAAGGGCTACTTTTGACAACCTGGGCCTTCTACTGAATGTACAGAAGTCAACCCTATCCCCCGTTCAGTGGACAGAGTTCATAGGGGCAGTACTGGACTCTACCCAGGCGAGGGCATACCTCCCGGAGTCGCGTTTCCGGTCCCTGTGTGACATCCTACGAAGTCTCAGGCAGTTCCCTACCATCACAGCAAGGAATTGCCTAAAGCTTCCGGGCCACTTACCTGCTTGTACCTATGTAGTATAGCACGCCAGACTGAGACTCTGACCTCTTCAGCCTCTTCGGGACGGTCTAGACAAAATCGTCACTTTACCTCGACCGGTCCTCGAGTCCCTCCTACGGTGGCTTGCCCCGCAGGCGGTGTGCGCGGGTGTTCCCTTTGCCAGACCACAGCCATCCCTTTCGCTGGTGACAGACACGTCAGTGTTGGGTTGGGGCGTGCACCTGGGAGACCGCAGGACTCAGGGCCTCTGGTCCCAAGCGGAGCTCTCATTTCACATCAGTAAGGACAAGGTTCAACCTAGATCACATCCAGCTTTTCTTCCTAAGGTTGTCTCCCAGTTTCATGTTAACCAGGATATCTTCCAGTTTTCTACCCTAAGCCGCACGCAAGCAGCGTGGAGCAAAAACAGGCATTAGTCTTCTATATCAAACGGATGAAACCATTCTGGAAGTCCATTCAGCTGTTTGTCGCAGTAGCAGATGGAATGAAAGGGCTTCTAGTCTCCTCCCAAAGAATTTCGCCATGGATCACGTCCTGTATCTGGGCATGTTACGATTGGGCGAAGATACCTGCCCCTCCGCTTACAGCGCACTCCACGAGGGCATTCCTGGCCCAGGTTCCGACCCAGGAAATCTGCAGAGCTGCGACGTGGTCCTCAATCCACACTTTCACCTCGCATTACGCCATTACCCAGCAGGCTAGAAATGATGCAGCTTTTGGCAGAGCGGTGCTACAGTCAGCAAACCTTTGAGCTCTGACCCCGCCCCCAAAATTTAGGCTTGGTAATCACCTAATTGGAATGGCCATGAACAATCACTCAAAGAAGAAAAAACGGTTACCTACCTTTCCAATACCCACCCATCTACTCCTCTGTCAGAGCAAACTGCCAAGAAGGAACTGAGGTGGTGGCGGGTCGGCAGGGCCCTATATTTGGTGCCATGGAGGCGTGACTCCAGGGGGCGCTTGGACTGACCCAACGGGTACTGCTAGGGGAAAAGCCTTGCGGGTAACGATGCTGGTTCTGGCGGGACCCAACTGAGAGTGTCAATTCAGGACAAATTGCTTAAAACAGGGCAGTTACAGCCCAAGGCTGGGGTTTTTCCACCTCTAAGGCAAACCAAACCAGCCAGACAAAGAGGACTTTGGTCTCACCCCACTGGCTAACCACAAGTCACACAAGCAATTCCCTTAGACACTCCAGATTCCCAGTATCACCACCAGTGCCACTCGTTATGGGGACAAATGGTTATGAAAACCAATACCCCAGTAAAAGAAAAAAGGTTCTC